>JACXGM010005678.1:0-34509 GCA_016801145.1 Umbra pygmaea
TTGATCCACTGTAGCACAGCTCAGACTATTGATCCACTGTAGCACAGCTCAGACTATTGATCCACTGTAGCACAGCTCAGACTATTGATCCACTGTAGCACAGCTCAGACTATTGATCCACTGTAGCACAGCTCAGACTATTGATCCACTGTAGCACAGCTCAGACTATTGATCCACTGTAGCACAGCTCAGACTATTGGTCTAGCATTGTCTAGGCTGCAGTATGATTTTATGGCAGTTCCCAGGTCATCCAAGCAAATCTAAAGCTTGTTCTAAATACTGGGAACATGCTGGCAACAAGTCCCGTAAAACTATTTCTTCTGGGTTGCATCTTCACTCTATAAATGGTTTTGGAAGAAGGGTGATGGATGAAGTTCCTGCACACAAATACCTTGGTATTTGGTTAGACAGTCATCTATCATTTAAGAAACATGTAACAGAGCTACAATTTAAAAAGTGGATTTCTCCTATAGAACTAAATCTGCCTTCATTCTGGCTAGCAGGAATTGAATTGTTCAAAATGTTTAACTGTTCTTGATTATGGTGATACTATATTATACGACAATGCAACAGATACTACAACTCTGTTCGTCAATGGCCTTTGTTTTATTATCTGGCAGTTTTAATACTAGTCACTGCATACTTTACCAGAAAGTTGTCTGGACCACTTTAAAAAGACCCGTAGACTGTCACACTACTCTGTTCATGAAGCAAACTTACTTGTGCTCCCTGTTGACACCTCGTTCCAGATTATGACAAGATCACTGGGTTGGTTAACATTACTGACACCTTCGGTAAACACTGTGCTTGGTGGATCTGTTTTTTCAATGTTAGCACCTCTTGATTACCTTAGTGCCAATAGCTAGTACACTAAATATACCTAAGGATTTGTATAGTGAGGAAGGAATGTCTGTATGGAAAAGAAAGAAAAAAATACACTGAACAACAAGCCCACTCAATTCATGCCAAAGCTTGAGTAGAGCCATGGTGATCTGTACATGTTAGAAATAATGTGCACATTCTGCACAAGGCTGAAATCTGCACTCACCACTCATTCAAACAGCATTTTCTCCATTTATATCCACTAGTTCAGTAGAATGTGGTGCAATGTCAAAAGTAAATAGTTCAATGTCGTTTAAAACTGAAAAGTCTGCATTTTCCTATACAAGGAAAATTTTACAATTGTGTTTCTTTTACTGAAATTCTATTTTATCTAAACGTTGGACGTGTTGAGCAATTGTTTTTGCAATTTCCACACCTAAATTTGGAACAAGCGGTTCACTTGTTGAAAAAGCAGAGCAAGACTACTAAAGAAATGACTGCAGACCAATTTTGAGGTTGACGGAAGCTTCAGGAAGCTGCACTGCGGCGGTTAGTAGGGATGAGGTGCAGAACACCAAGCACTAACTGATGGGTTTTAAAGTGCACAAAGACACGCAAACCCACAAGCTGTGATGAGACTAAGGTAGGGAGATAATGGAAGACAAAAGGAAGACCTTCCGGAAAGATCATCACCGACTTCATACTGATAGACACGGACAACTCGCCGATAAGCTATGCTATTTAGGAGGGAGGGATGAAAGAAGGTAAAAACCAACAGCAAAACAAGACAAATCAAAGACAATTTTACACATATTCAAAAACAAATAATAGAAAGGGGAAAAGCATACAGTAAGACAGAGTTACATTAACTATGTAAAACTACACAGATTCCCTTCAAGTGAAACTTTGTCCTGTTGTACCTTCATTTACTTCAGACAGTTACCTGGTGGTTCAGTTTTAACCACCACCACGAGTCAACATCCTGCCACATGCATGATAAACGTGACTGCCGTCAGGGCAGTCACAGACCTGATTTATCTAACAGACTTCACACTCACACACTCACACACACACACACAATATAGTAAAAAGATATTAACCCATCCAGAAGATATGTCCTGATTAGGAAAGTGATTCCAAACATCAGCGGTGCAGCAGCAAGATGAGCAAGGAAAGGGAGGGGAAGAGACAACAGTTTAGAACAACAACAACAACAGTATTATCCCCAAATACATAAGCACAGGAGCACTGGCAGGAAAAGCAATCTTCTAGAAGTCTAAACAATGGTCCCCTACACAATACATGCCTTTTACCAGCTCAACAAAAATTGTTACAGCATAGCACATAGAAATGTATTGCACAGAATACACAAAAATATCTAGTGGAATACGGAATTGTTAGCTGCAATGCATTTCTGTCCTGTTGTTCTCGATGGCCAAAAGTACAACAGATTGTCAAAAAGATAAGCAGGGATAAGATTCCAGAGCACATTCAAAGTACAGATAGATCACTGGTTACATCATCACCGTATTAAGGCATATCTACGGAAAGACACGTGCTACGGGTTTAGACAGATCAATGATACTCATGCCTGCAATGTTGTTAATGTACTCAAATGACACATCTACAAGACCTCAGAAATGTTCCCTCTCCCTAAACAGTGCCAATCATTGATCTTTCAAATGTTGCCATGGCAGCTGTGGGCGGGACAACAGACCTGGTCTCCTGTAGCCATTGGTGGAAAGCGTTCGCATGCTGAGCAAACTCCTGGCGCAGCTTGTCGTTCTCCTCCTGCCTCCTCTGCTCCTTCTGGAGCTCCAGCTCTCGCTCCTGAACGAAGATGAAGATGGATGACGAAGGTCCCAAGACATACACCCCCTCACAGGCCTTCAGAGAAGCCAGTTACCCCCCACCCAAGATGTGCTTGACCTCCTGACCCAGAAAGCTACAAAGATACCTGTCAACTTGTTGGCGCAGCACAAAATGATTTAGGACTTCCAGCCTTTCCAGTCCTCACCTTGATGATCTTCTGCAAGTTCCTCCAAGTCTCCTCCAGGGCCTCCATGGTGAACCAGGTGTAGGGGTTAGACACCACCTGGTAGCTCTTGATCTGCCGGTCCAACTCGGCCAGCTGGTTGAAGTCTGCCTGCGCCGAACTCAGAGACGAGCGGAAGGCCTCGTGGGCGTCACGCAGAGCCCTGATCTCCTCCAGAGAGTTGCAGCGCACTGGGTCCGTCAGGTCCTCCTCTGCGTTCTCAAACCAGCTGTTGAAGGCCGAGGCCTTCTTGGCAAAGGTCAGGAACAAGTCTTCCACCTGGACGAAGGTACGAAGAAAGAGGTAGTGGTGAGAGGTTTGTAGGAGGTACTTTAAAAGGCTACTGACACCTGACAAACTTTGTCAAACATCTTTGTCAAATCAAGTGCAGATAAACATTTAGAGTGAAAAATGCAAAAATAATAAGGTGCAAGAAAAATCATAATGTCTATCAGTCCAGGTCCATGTCAGGGTACGAATTTAGCGAGTCTTAGCCAAACAATGATAAATAGTCAATAATTATTCACAAATTCTAGTGACGGAGATCCCCTACCTTCCGGAAGTGGTCCTGGGCCTCCAGAAGCTTCTTCTTGCGGGCTTGTGAGCTGCTGAGAAGCTGGTTCCAGCGCTTCATGAGGGCCGCGTGCCGTGCCTCGATGGCCTTGGACTGGACATGCTTGGCTGCCAGGAGCTGCTCCTTCAGGGCCGTGATGTTGGTGATGCCCTCCTGCTGGAAGGCTTGTAGCCCCGCATCAAAGGTCTCCTGTGGACGGACACAACCATGAGGCAGTCCACAATGTGTCTGAGGTGTGCAGAGATTTATTGTACCAAAATGGCTGCCATGGGTGCAGCAAGCATTTCGGACATTCACATTTTGTATAACATATTTAACCAAGGTGAAAGGGTGTGGTATACGGCCAACATTTCACCAAAACCCAAGATGCCTTATTGCTTTCATGAACTGGTTTCCAACGCAATTAGAGCAGTAAAAATATGTGATGTCATATGGTCATACTACAGCTATCAGCCAGTCAGGATTACAATAGTGGCACACACAGGAAGTGACATATCCCTAAAGCTCACCTGCTTAGTGAGCAACGTCTGCACAGAGGAGAGATCTCTACCGTAGTCGTCAGTCTTCAAACTGTTCTCCTTCTCACCTGAAGAACCAGATAGTTGAGATTCAGTTCTACAACACATGCTTTCACGAGGCTTTTGTCATCCAGGGAAAACGATTTTAAAAAATCGTTCTCAGATCCCACGTACCGATCCAGGACTCCACCACGTCAGCCTTCCAGTTGAACTGCAGGAACGCAGAGTTCTCATCCAGCTTGGCTTTTCTCATGGCCGCCGCTCTCTCCAGTTCAGACACTTTGCCGCGCAGGGATGCCATCTTGGCCGAGATGCTGTCCATGTGGTGGTTGTTCTAATTGCAGGAGCACAAGACATTTAAGACAAGGAATTAACTAAAGCTAATAGAAAATGTAAATCGTCAAATGTAGTTTCAGTGAGGTATTCCTTCCACCCATCAGTATGCACGTCGTGTCCATTATAAAATTGGCGTACCTTCTTCAAGAGCTCATCTCCGTTGGAACACACGTCATTCACCCTGTCCCTATGCACCGTGAAGTCAGTCTCAAACGCCTCGTGTTTCTTCAGGAGGCCCTGCACGGCGGCCAGGGTATCCCCGTAGTCTTCGCTCCCTACCAGGTTCAGCTTCTCGTTAATCCAGGCTTCTTCCTCTTCTACATTCGCAACAAACTGCTGGTACTCCAGCGATTCCTCCAACCTCTTCCCCCTGATCAAAAACAGACACAGATGACCATCAGCAGCATGTCATGTTTCAGACTACGTTAGTGTTTCACTGTAAAGCAGGCGTGCGTTTGCACATTTAGCCCCACCTGGCTGCAGCCAGGTGCTTCAGCTCAGCCCAGTGCTCCTCAAACTGGCCCAGCCGTTGCTCGATCTCCTCCTGGCCAATGGTGTTGTCATCGGACAGCTTCTTCCCAGTCTCCTGCACAGACTGGATCGCCGGCTCATGGGCGCCCAGCTCAGCTTCCAGCCTCTTATGTTTCTTTCTCAGATTCTGTACTCCTGTCAAATCACGTCCATAGTCCTCCGAGCTCACTAGCAATTTCTTTTCTCTGGATAGAGCAGGACAAAGGATGGGAAAGAAAAAGAAATACATTTTTATACATCTTTTCAACAATCAATTTTGATATTTAATGTCATTACATACCAAAACATATATAAAAAGTGCATTGCATGCGTCTCAACACACAAACACAAAACTATCAACATGAAATCAGTTCTTCCACAAATCCAGGGGAGCCCTCACTTGATCCATGACTCCTCATCATCCAGGTCCCTGAAGAACTGGTGCAGGCGATGCGACTCGTTGAGCTTGGCACGGCGCCCGGCAGCCATGCTCTTGATTTTGGCAAAGCGTCCATTGACGGCATCACGCTTTTCCTTGACTTGGGTGGGGTCGAAGGCCGTGCTGGCCGTGAGGCTGTCAGCCTGGCCGTTCAGGTCCTTCAGTCGATCCTATGGACAAGCAGAAGAGGGTTATATGGGAGCACTAGGCTTTACTGAGTGGATGCCATTAGGTATTCGCACAGCATTCAAAATTGTATAAAAGAATGAAGACTGCAATAGGGGACAGTCGATTTTAGACGGAATTGCAATAGATATCAAATGGGCACCCAAGAAACTTATTTAAGTATTTTGAGGTCCCTGGCAATTTCCAGCCCTACGTCTTTCTGAAGAAGCTCAATCTCCAGCTTGACTTCCGAGGCGATACAAGGACACGGGTACATTACCTCATGAGCAGAGATGTCAGCTTCCAGGAGCTGATGTTTCTTCAGCAGGTTGTTGACTGAGGCTAGGTCTTTGCCATAATCCTCAGATGCAAGAAGGGCCTCGACCTAAAAGTGGAAACAAGATCAGAGATTACTTTGGCTGTTATTCCTTTTAATAATTCAAAAACTTTTAGCACTTGAAATCTCAACTTTCGTAGTATCTTTACTGACTTAGTTTTGAATATCAGGATTTTCAGGAGGAAGTAAATCTTACCACAGCGTCTTTAACACAAACTTCAAAGAAAGTACATATTAGGTTCTTTTTAGGAGTATTTGTGCTTGGCTTTTTACCTCAGAAAGCCAGAAGTCAAAGTCTTTGATGCCAGTGTTGAAGTTCTGTTGCTTGTTGGCTTCTTTCAACTTCTGGCTCTTCTCTGCTGACTTGTTCACCAGGAACTGCCACTGCTCATCCAGGGCACCGAGACGCGACTGGTGAAACACAAACCGGTTAGATACTCAGGCAAGAATTGACCAACATTATTTTCCTAAAAGGCTTTCGACATTGTACACGTGTGCTTCAATGAGTGTTCCACATACCTGTACTGCATCCTCACTGCCGGCGCAGGCTCCTCTCTGGATGAGGGCATTGCCCGTGTCGATGACCCCACGGATGCGGTCTGAGTTGGCGTGCAGCTCCGCCTCGAAGGCCTGGTGCTTCTGGTGCTTACTCTGAGTACAGGCAGGGAGGAGAAGGACAAAAGGGGGAGTGAGAACCACAGAGCTGGGGTAACAGTCCTGGATGGGTGACATCCCCCCTAGATTGTGTAAAAGCACAATCCAGTAGGCAACTCAGAAGTTGAGTGTCGGTAAGGGTTGATGTCCATACGTAAACCAGAATGGACTGCATGCTGTGCTTCGAAAGAAGCAGTCCTTTTTCATGCATGTTTTTGTGTGTGGAGACTGAAAGTCCATTATGACTATGGATATTACTACACAAACACACCAAAATCCAAGATGACTGTAGGACCAAAGCCACAAGAAATTAGGTTACAAAAAAATCGCATAAAGTTGAAATACAGACACCAAACGAGGACAGACGCGTTGGACTGACATCTACAAGACAAGAAACACCAAGGTGACAAACGTAAAATGAAGGTAGAACGACCTGGAACCGCAAAAGACAAAAAGCTTTTCAGAAGTACCTAGAAATGGTCAGTGACTTCAAAAACTTTGTTGCACACTTGGTTTTTAAACATCCAATGACCAAGACGGGAAGAGAGCAGACAAAAACACATGCGAGGCGTCCAAGCTATCCGTGATGACTTAGAAGTAATACTTTGCCGGCTGAAGCTCTGTTTGTGTCCACAACAATTGCGGCTGCTGGTTTAGAGCAAAATGTTACAATAAAGCAAGGCACACCGATTCTAGGACGGACGTTTCCTTCTGTCTCAGGTTTAAGCGTTGGATCCCCTTTAGATTTCCTGTGGCAATTTACATTTCAATTAATGTTTTGTTAGATTGTGTAAGCCGATTTGTTTAATTTCACATTAAATGTTCTATGAAATTACATTTACAGCTACATGTAGTTTGTTAGTATAAGAGCCAAACATGTTAACTGACATGTCAGGTTTTGTAGTACCATTTGAAATAAAAAATCTACAATATTAAAAATGAACATTGAAGATCCAACTTCAGACAATAGAAAAAAAATGTAAGCCACAACCAGCAACTAAAAGAAGTATTTGCATAAATGACAACAGAACTATAGTCATATACGAATAAATGCATTGGCACAAGATGAAGAAAATATGAACATGAATGTAACTGATAGAAAAAAGCAGACACTCGTGAGTGGGCACTCGTGAGTGCGGATGAATATGTAAAAACAGATGGACGGAGGTAGCGTTCTACTCAAGGTGTCTACAACAGACAAGGCGACAGACACGAACATGTGATAGAAAACCTACTGTGGATGTTAGTTAAGCTAATACACTACAACTTACCAGCAGCTTGGACAGCTATGAACAAGACAATAAAAAAGAGAGATTCAGTCACACAGACAACACAAGGGTTGGTTCACTAGTTACAGGACTGGTTGTCAATGTACAGGTAGCCAATAAAGGAAGCAGTACGGCATTTACACCGTATTAAACTGCATCGTTAAAACCAGTCTGACGTTAGGTGTTCTTTACCACGGGCAGAATAGTACCCACATTGGATAAAAGTATTAAAACAGAAAATGCACCTTCTAAACAGTGTTCGGTACTAAATCAGGAAATTTTCAACTGGTTAGTGTTTCATCTGACAAAACCAAGCTTTGACAGCCTATAAAAAGTTAACCCTGTCAACTGCCAGGCAGTCAAGATTGTTGTATTCTTCCTAGTAGTAAAAGGGGTAACCTGACCTAAATGAATGTTTACAGGCTTCCAATCCTCATACATGGAATGGTTACAGCCCTCAATTAGTAGTTTCCAGCATGTGCACTCTACACATCGCTATGGCCTTAAACATTATGTATAGGACAGACGTCCAGTGATACTCCTAGCCAATCCTTTACCTGGATATTAGTGGGGTCCTTGTAGGACTCGTCTGTGGCCGTCTGCAGCTTCTCACTGATCCAAGCCTCAATCTCATCCACATCACGGCTGAACTGCTGCAATGTCTGAGACTCGCCCAGTTTGGAGCGCTTCTCAATCATCTGGGCCTTCAGACGGCGCCACCTACAGAGCAGGAGGACAAACGACAGGGCTAAGACTAAAGCAGGTCCAATCAGAAAGTCGTACAAATCATACACAGTCGTCCAAAGAAAGTCGGACCTGTCCAGGACTTCGTGGCGACGGTTGAAGATCTCAGGTTTGGCATAGTGGTCGGCGCCAATCAGTTGGTCAGCGAATGAATTCAGAGCTGCTATCTTCTCCTCCTGGACGTTAATGGCCTTGTCGAAGTCCTCGTGCTTCTTGATGAGAGCCTCCACACTGTCCAGAGAGTCGCCCTTGTCATCGCTGGCCAGAAAGGCCTCGCGGGCCGCCATCCAGTTCTCCGCCTGCTCACAGTCCCTGTTGAACAGCTGAGGCAGGACAGAGGGATGTTATTGACCAGGACTGAAGGGAAATAAATGGGTTTGTTCAAGACACCATGTTGGGTCTGGCCAGGAGCGTAGTACTATTTATGAATGTAGAAAAATATTCGAGTTGAAGTAACAAAAAACAAGTGGGTTTTGGGAGGCTTAAGGCTACGAACACATAATCTGTAACCCGAAGCCAGTTCCACTTAACTTTTTTTATTGAAACCAAATCTGGGACTTATTTACACCTTGGACAACAGGTGCAACTAATAATAAGGTGAAAAACAGCAGTCTGTAAAATGAACACCTCTGGAATAAGTTATAATCAAGCACTCTTCACAGAATCTCAGTGAAATTTGTTGCAATGTCATCTCCATAAATATTATGCATGTCAAACATGACTATTTTGAAATGTTGGAGGGTGCAGAGTCACTGTATGGAGACAGTAGTGTTTCATGTTAATGATGACATGTGGCTGCATCTGGGCGTGTACCTGGAGCTCTAGGCACTGGTCGAGCATCATACGCCGCTGCACCCAGGCCTTCTCCAGGTCAGCTCGCTCTCGGTCCAGGGCCTCCAGTTTCTGCTGGATCTCAGGACTGGCATAGTGGCCACGCGCCAACAGTTGCTGGCCAAATTGCTCGAAGGCTTGGAAGGTGCCCGCGCGGGCGTCAATCTCAGTACGGTGCTCCTGAAAATGGAGACGGTTAGAATACAGGCATAACCTGAAAATACACCACCTATGTTCAACAACTTCTCAAAAGTACAGGAAAAGTTCAAGCTAGTTATTACTTGAACATTTCAAACATTGAGTTTCAAATCACGTTCTGATACGATGTGCATACGTGGTAGAGGTAGTAGCAGTACCTGGTGTCTTTCTAGCAGGGCCTCAGCACCGGTCACATCCTTGGCCAGTTCCTCTGAGGAGACTAGGCCTCGAATGCCATTGATCCAGGAGGTCAGGTCCCTGAAGTCGGACAGGAAGCGCTGCAGGTCGTGGGAGTTGCCCAGCTTCTCCTTGCGCTGGTCTGCACGGCCCACCAGACTGCTCCAGGCCGTGTTGAGTTCTGTGCATTTCTCCTGGATGTCGTCCACTGCCTCCGGATGGGACTGGATCAGACGCTCTGCCGTCTCCCCTAGAGAGTTAACCTGGGACAGGAAGGAGCACTGTAGTTATCATCTGTGGGTTGCTAACATTTCTAAAACATAGACATTGTCATCCCTAATGCATCAGTTTAGTTTGCCAACAATTACTGTACATCATTGAATTGAGTCAGATATCACCTGTAGCTAGTTTTGAAACAAAATTATTTTACATTTGATTTTCTGTTGGCTTGAAATCTGCAACGTAGTCCAAATGCTGTCAGTTCCACTTCAACATATTCTACTGTGTTCGTGACTATGTAGTCACATACATAGATGTATACTGTTAGAATACCACACCAGCCAGAAGGCACTTCAGACCAGATGCTCCTCTCACCTTGTCTCCCAGGGCTGCCAGGTCTCTCTCAAAACCCTCGTGTTTGCGCTGCAACGCCTGAACACTAGCCAGGTCGTGACCGTAGTTGTCCGTGTTCAGGGCCTGGTTCTTCTCCTCGATCCACTCTTTGGTCTCATCTGCATCCCTGAGGAACATAACGAGCAGCCATTTTGTTTTTGACCCAGCACCAGGCATTTTGTTTTTGACCCAGCACCAGCCATTTTGTTTCCCAACTGTGTGTGTTTACCTGTGGAACCTCTGCACTTCGTGGGCACTGCCTAGCATGTTGCTCCTGTCCTCTGCCAGCTGCTGAAGGGACCTCCAGCGGTTATTTAGCTCCTACAAAAAGCACACCCCCGGAGAGCATTATCACCCAATGAAATACCTCGACAGACATTCACCAGGAATCACTCCCATAGGTCCACTGCCAAGGTATTTGGAACCCAGCCCTCAAGTATTCAAATGAAATTGAGTAAATGTTTTAATATAGGCTTTTCATTTATTACTTTCAAGATTAGGTTAGATAAATTATTTGTTGAATATTTGTAAATTTGTAAAAGTGCTCAATAATTCAGTTTGTGCTGTGTGCTTGACAGACAGAGTGATGTAAATAAGATGCTTTTGGAAATGGGCAAGCAGGTTGTGGTAACGAGTAGCAGGTTTGAGTAGAAGGATGCATGGTGATCAACACATGGGATGAGGAGGTAGTGAAGATATTCAAGCAAAATGCTGAGGTTAAATGCTTTATACCAGCCATCCTTCCTTCCTTTGAAAAACAAATACTTAAATGCAGGGGGAGGGTGCATTTAATAATCAGGAACAAGGCCATCATTCAATGACAGGAAAACTAAAAACGTTAAAAAGACGATAGACGTGGACCAAGGTCTCCCTAGATCAGAATGATCTAGAAGACAAATGGATCCACAGGAGATCCATTAGAGCAGGGGTCATCAAATCCGGTCCTGGAGGGCCAGAACACTTCTGATTTTTTATTTTACCTAGTAGTTAATTGCAATCACGTGCTTTCCCAGGTATAAACCAGTCCCTTATTAGAAAGAGAGAACGAAAATCAGAAGTGTTTCGACCCTCCAGGACCGGAGTTGATGAACCATGCATTAGACTATGGCAAGACCACAATGACATTGATGGAAAGATTAGTCTCCCTGACAGACATGACACAGGTATGAAACAGAAAGAAGACGAGTGGGGAGAACAAATGCAAGAGGGACAGAGGGAGTATCTTTAAAGGGAGGTCTTTAAAAACAAATCTTACCTTGATAGTATTAAAGTTAGCCGTCGTTTGAACAGCTAAGCGTACATTCTACAATGTATATGGAGGGGGACAAGACAAAAAACATCAAACGAGTCAAGAGGTATCATGTTTCCACAACAAGAGGAGAAAGGCAGCCTTAAGCCCCCCCGTCTTTACACTGTTGCCAAAGAAACATCATCATGGTGATAGGCTCAGGACCGGCTGGTCTTCTAACGTAGCCACTGACCGTAATGAAGATACTGAACCTAAAGTAGCCACTGACCGTAATGAAGATACTGAACCTAACGTAGCCACTGACCGTAATGAAGATACTGAACCTAACGTAGCCACTGACCGTAATGAAGATACTGAACCTAACGTAGCCACTGACCGTAATGAAGATACTGAACCTAACGTAGCCACTGACCGTAATGAAGATACTGAACCTAACGTAAACACTGACCTTAATGAAGATACTGAACATACAGTAGACACTGACCTTAATGTAGATACTGAACTTAAAGTTAGATCCTAAATCCAAAAGGTAGACATCACGTAGACACTGAAACTAATGATGGACTACTAAACTGCACTAATTAACATTGATAAACTTCACACATGAATGTGTTGGAAGTGTCAATAAGAATATTTATACTGGTATATAGCATGTTCTAAACCAGTTTCTATAGTTCCACATCTTTGCACGTAAAATGAACTCATTTGAAGAACTGTTTACCTCCATGATTCAACAACTAACATGTAGATGAAGCTACTAAACACAATATACAGCTAATTGAATGTTCTGTACAAAAGGTTGACAAGAAGTAGGTGCCAAGTCTTCCATTCGTTTGACTTGTTAACAATTATGTCTTACATTAACTGATGTAAGCTCCTATGAACAAGGCTAAATTAGTGGGCATGAATCCATGAATTGGTTTAATTTAAATATTTTTGACGTGAGATTAGTCAAAACTATGCAGCCTAATCACGCAAAGGTTCAAATGACAAGCCCAGATTGGACAGATTTAAACCTACCAATCTTTAAAGTGAATGACTTTTCAAACACAACGATTGGTCCAATCTTTAAAGTGAATGATTTTTCAAACAACGATTGGTGATACAAAATGGTTTCCTAGACAATTTTTTATATTTTGCCCAAAATTTCTCCTCTCAATTAGCCTTGTCCAATTCTCTTCCCTTATCGGCAGCTCTGCAACCCCTTGGACAGATGCGGGATAGTGAAGGACGCTCACATGGTTCATCCCACCACATGTCGCCGAGCGATTCTTTTCGCACAGCTCATCCAACACTGAAGCCTTTAGTCAGATCATGTGTTGAATGATTACATTTACCAACTATACTTCAGCAATTTAACAGAGCCACCGATCTGCACACAAGGAGTCGCTGGAGAGCGATGTGACAAGGTAGTTAATCCAACATATCTATCCCAAATCCCAGGCAGCGCCATTTCAATTTGCACTGCATCATGCTGGGAGTCCGGGTAAAGTCAGAGAACCCATAGTTAGGCTCAAACCACTGACTATCATGACGTACACTGCCCTGCAATGCAACAACCCACAACATCACAAGACACGTTCACATGTCACATGTTCAAGACAGACTTACCTTCCATGGAGAAGCATGTTTAGAATCAGCCTCATCCTGTTCAAATAAAAATAACTTGTTACAAAGAATAAAGAAATATACATCCTACATAATCCTAGATAATATATAGACATTTTTATTCTAGACAGATAAAGATAGGAGTTACCTTGCCGGGAGCAGAACCCAGCATTACTTGCTCCTAGGGAGGGAAAAAAACAACTATATTTGAGCATTTTGAACTAGCATTGCTGGAGAAGGAACACTATAGACACTTGCATGATCACTTACCTTTATTGCATTATTACTTTCATTTATTTCCTCATGTATATTTCTATTTCTTTTCTGTTTCAGTTGCTACACTTTGTTTATCTGTATGTATCTGGATTTTTGTCACAAGCTGTTAGGAGGGGCTGGGTTGTTTGTTCGGAGGACAGGAGGGTCATTGTATGTTGAACAGGAAATATAAGAAAACATTTTTCATATTTGCTGTGTTTTGCCCTCTGCAACTTTCAATAAAATATAAAAACACACCATTGCTTCATATAAAATAATCATGCTATAAATGCTTACAACTTTGACCTGTAACATGAAAGACAAAGGTCATAAGAGGTCATACCTGAGCCTGGACCATGGGTGCCTCCTCAGCCATCAGACCCTCAGACTCCAGCTCAGATGCTACCTTGTTGATGTCCCTCAGACGAGACTCGTTAGCCTTCAGGTCCTGAGTAACAGACACAGACAATATACCAGTCACACACCAGTATTCAGTAAGGTACAAAGGGTGACAGCATAGTTCAGATAAAAAAGCAAGTCTGTAGAGCCCACATTTATCCTGTGCTTTAATGCACTAATAAGGTATCAGTGACGGGACAATGGAGGTTACAAGGGTTGGCAGCTACCATGAATAAAACCAGTGATTTGTGACTGTCGAATCATGTTGATGTAAGCAGTCTGGCTGTCTATAGGGACAACTACGCAAGGATTCCTAAAGATTAACATCCCCACACACCATCGAAAAGGTTTTACACCCTGCATCCGTTCACTCACAAGTGGATTGCAGTTCTGTAAACAACAGAACTGGACATGCAGCCTATAATGTCTGGTCTGGAGAGACAGCTATGGTTTACTCCTACTCCAAGCAGCCATGTTGGATGTACCTTCTGGAAGTCGTCAAACTTCTTCTGCAACACCTCCACCTGCTCCAGGTCGGAGCCGACCTCCTCGTTGGTTAGTGCGCCCTCCTTCTCGTTGATCCACTGCTGCAGCTCGTTGGCCTCGCGGAATAGCATGAACTTCTTGCAGCTCTTCTCCAGCATGTCCTTGCGCTTCTCGCCCAGCTCCAGCAGAGTGCCGTACCTAGAAACAACAATACGCATTTTTAGACTCCTTGTCTGTTTAACAATAATGAGACTAGGTAGCGTGTGAACTTATTAAGAGCAAGAAAACTTAGCAAGAGCAAAATTATTCTTACCAAATTGTCATGACTTTCTTAATAGAATGACATATTTTATTGTTTATCAAATTTTAAAATAGACCTCCAAGGTTAGCAGTAAATCGCACATATCTACATGGAAATAGCTGACATGTGGTGAGCGTTCTGGAATAAAATGGCTGCCACAGAAACACTAAAGTGGTTGTTGCACAAAGTCATTAATGAGGCCATTTTCACACCACTGGCATAATTTAAAACCAGCCATGTTTATAACATTTGATGCAGTAGTACAAACCATCTATTAAAAAAAAAAATCTAGGAGTAATTGTAAGCTCGGGACATCCATAAGCAAGCTGGGAGATGGAAGATGGAGTGAGATGAAGCTTCTATCAATCTGCTGAATAGAAGGTGAATGATGGATGGCATCCAGAGAGAAAGAGACAAATAGAAAGAAGAAACAGACACAATGAACGCTAGCCTGGCTGACACCTGACTCAAAATCCTCCTGACTTCAGAGTCTGGAAAGAGTGTTTCCATGTTTTCGGCAAGGAGCGTTGATACTGAAGGGGAGACGACCTCACTCTTTAAAGGCGGGGTCTTCCCTTTTTGGAAATCATTATTTCAAATTGAATAAATCCTGGCTAACTGATATACTGCTAGTAAAATCTTGCACATTGGAATACTCTGGTTACAACAGGCTCCTGTTCAAACCGATGAGTCACTGTTCTCCTTAGCATCAAAACCCAAGTCAGCCAGGCTAAACAACCAGAACATCACCATGGGAAATGATGGGAGGGAGTGGCAGGATTGGTGAAAGGTGTGCCCCCTGGCGGTGCCTGGTGGCTTCACAAACACGACACCTAGGGACACATCCCGGTCCTACTCACAGTTCCTCCACCTGCTTCATGCGTACAGACACGCTGCATACCTCCTTGGCCAGCAGCCTGCTCAGCCACACCACACAGGCGAGTGAGCAGGCATTAGTGGTTAGGGGAGGGGAAGAGAAAGAGTAAGAAATAAGCATGGTTGTTAGTGACCAGAGAAAGGTGCAGCTCTTTCAGAAGAGAAAATAACCAAAAAGGATTTGAATGGAGACAGAAGATCAGGAGTGATACTGGGCTCTATTAGGAAGAAACATTTTGTCTGAACAGGCTCAGACAAAAACGTGTTAGTCAGGCAAAGTTACAACCCATTAGAATACACAGTCAACGAGCTCATTGGAAACAATATAATTTAAGTTAGGGTAAAGAACTATGCAGAGTTGTATGAGTGTGGGGTTAGGTTTGAAGGGCAGGATAGCCTTACTGGGTCTCGATTTGGTCCTGGCGGAGGCCGATGCTGCCCTGCTCATCCAGCAGGTTCTCCCGAGAGGACGACTGGGTGGGGTCCAGTTTTTTTACATACGCAGCGGGCACAAAGCCCTGGCGGTCGTTCACCTCCACCTTCCACCAGTCCTACAGAGAGACACACGAGGTCAGAAGGACTGCACCAGTACACAAACCCGCTTATCATCGTAACACACAAATATGTTAACACCATAGAATTTATACACAATCTGATTAAATACCTTCTACATAGAGTGCCTGATGGGTATACATAGAGTGCCTGATGTTTATGGGAATGGGCTAGTAATTGTTTCTGGACCACAACCTAGTGCTAGTTTTTTCATGACCCTCTGACGCAATGTGTGTGTGTGTACATACCTTGTTGGTGCTGTTGAGCAGGGTGAGGATGTCTCCCTTCTTCATGGTAACCTCACGGGGGCTTTTCTCCTGGTAGTCGTAGAGGGCGAGAACCAACTCTTTGCCAGTTTCGTCATCGGTGGGCGCCACTTGTTGCTGCAGGTCGAAAGGCAAAAATTAACTCGTTAAAAGTCCCGGACTGCGTATTTTAGGCATTAATAATGATATATCCAACTTTTTCTAACCAATAAGTTAAGTTAGAACAGCAGTTCCAGACTCACCCTGCAGGTTTGGGCCTGTTCCTTCAGAGACTTGATGCTGCTTCCATACGCACTCAGGTCAGACATCAGGGCCTCATGCTTCTTCAGCAGAGCCTGGAAACAGAGCAGAGAGCTGGGTATTATCTGCACTTCATTATACCATTCACCGATTTCCTTTACCCACTTAGAAAACCTGGTGAGCCCATCATCCTCCAACATCCTCCTTACTGTACCTCCGCAGAGTCCTCATCCTTGCCGTAGTCAGGGCTGCTAACAATGGGCTCCTTCTCCCTCATCCAAGACTCGGCCTCGTTGGCGTCTGCGAAATACTGCTGGGCCTGCAGCGAGTCCTCCAGGTCCTGCCGTCTCTGACCCGCCTTGCCCTTCAGGGTGTCCCAGCGGCCGTTCAGTTCTCCCAGCTTCACCTTTACCTCCTCCGCAGCAAAGTGGCCTTGATTGGACCACGGTAAGGTAGGGTTTAGTTGTTGAAGGGTTAATCATTGAAGACACACATTGTATACTATCAACCTGGATAGTGAGGTTCTTAAATTCTTAAAATTTCTTAATTTCTTTAAAAAATAAGTTCCACGTTAGTCAGAGCCTGCTTACCCTCCTCAACCATGGCCTCTCCTTTCTGAGTGACAGCCTTGATGCGGGGCTCGTGGCCAGCGATCTCAGCCTGAAGGGCCTGGTGCTTCTTCAGTAGGTTCTGGACACCAATCAGGTCTTTTCCCCGGTTGGTGGAGGCGGCAATGGGCTCCTTTTCCCGGATCCAGGTCTCCTCATCTTCCACGTCCCTGAAGAGCTGCTGCAGCCTGAGGGAGTCGGACAGCTTCTGCTTGCGGGCTGCCATGGGTTCACGAAGGGCATCGTAGCGCGCCACCAGAGCCTCTTGCTTGCGCTTGATGTTGTCGGCATCAAAGTGGCCACCCTCCTGGAACTGTCGCGCCTGGATGGTGATGCCATCGATGCGGTCCTGGTGAGGGTGGGAATGGGTCGGTTAGTGGTGGAGCTTGTTGGACAGTCAGACAAAAAAAACAGACTGCCAGCACGAATATCTAGTGATGTTTAAACATAGAACCTAGTTATTATGCCTTTGACTTGACTATGAAGGCCTCTATTAGTAGTTTAGTTCTTGGGTCTGAGGACATCTGACCTAGAGTCAACTGTCAATGTTGTTCTCCAGTTAGCTAGTGTGGCAGTTACCTGGTGACAGCAATGCATCTTGGTCGAGGATACGTGTCAGTTACCTGGTGCGCGGCCACGTCAGCCTCCAGCAGGGCATGTTTTTTCTGCAGGTTCTGGACGCTGGTCAGGTCCTTGCCATAGTCGTCAGAGGACAGGTGTCCCTCCACCTCGTAAAGCCACAGCTCGATGTCCTCCACGTTCCTGTTGAACTGCTGCTGTTGGTTCGCCTCACGCAGCTTGATGCCTGTGAAGTGTTCAAATTAAATTAGACGTCAGGATTGAAACAAGACAAAAGTCGCCGCCATATTGTACTCCCACTTGATGGAATCAGAATAGCAGTTGCTATGATTTTGTCACGTAACCGGACTCATCTCACCTTTGAGCTCGGTGGCCTCCTGCAACTTCTTCCACTGGGAGCTAACCTCATCCATACGGACCGACACCTCATCAGCAGCGTAGTGCTTCCCGTCCAGGAGCTCCTGGCCAGATTTCTGCAGCGCATCGATGCGGCTCTGGTTGGCTGACAGCTCTGCCTCGAAGGCTTGGTGCTTTTGGACCTTGCCTTGCAGGTTGGACGGGTCCTGGGCAGAACAGATTGCTATTAGGTGAGAGTCTGGTAAATAAACATTGTTTATGGTGCTAGTGCAGCCTAATGTGATCTGGTAGCATTCTAAGGCAGAGGTTTTCAACCCGTGTGCCATGAGGATTCCCAAATTCTTATCTTTTGGGGGCAATTTATTCAGCACTTAGTTCTTTTGTTGGATTGTAAATGTTATTGTTTAGCAGCAGCAGCGATACATATACACGATTGTTCAGTAAGTATCATTTGGATGGCCCAGGGAGAATAAGGGATTGCACAAAAAATAAAAATTACTTTGTGAAATCACTAATGTTAAACATTATTTCAAACATCTTTTTTCTGATTTATGTTTGGTGCAATAGTCATATGTTGACCAGAGCTGTCGATAGGCCTGCGTTGGCGCCCAAGTTTCTTTATTTCATAGTCCCTGGTCGTGTCATCAAAGTTGGATAACATATAATAGAATGTTTTTGGTCTGGCATGTTTGCATAACCACACAAACTTGCGCAAAGACCTATGTATGGTTTTGCAAGCTGACAGTAACAACATACAATTGCTTCATTTTGACAGTGCACACTTCATATCAAATGCGCGTGGTTGTCCAGTTTCTACACCCATACCATTCAGGCTGACACCAGAGTGTGTGTGTTTGTGTGTGTGAGACAGAAACAGTGGAGTCTAAACCTGGACTCTAGATTGTGTGTGTGTGTGTGCTTATGTATGGTTTGCTATTCAGGGACTAAATTATATTAGAAATACACTTGTATGTTGTCTGTTGTTTCCATGAACTTATGTTAAGCTTATTCTTTATATGGACTGATAACATTTAATTTTATCTTACCTTGCACTTTGATATGTTTGGTTGAATTATTGTGTTAGTTGATATAAACTTAACATTCAATGTGTGCTTTGTCTGCACTATTTGTACAATAAATTATTATTATTATTATTATTATTATTATTATTATTATAATACAGCACCAAGTCCTTTAAATCAATAAAAGTCAAAAAGTATTTTTATTAAGTGACTACTTACTACTTATTTTGGCCACATTGTTTACACCACCGAATGTCACTATAACTTCACACATTTGCAATTTTACCTACATCAACTAGTGACATTTTACCATAGATTGTGAATTTGATTAATTTTAGGGCAATCTGCAACTAGCTACAACCCATTCCAGTAAGGCAGTATCCATAGCTACATGCTAGTTGCAATGATTGGGCATAAAAGGTGTTGGTGCCTGGACATTTTGGTTACACCCAATTCTGCAGTATCATGAAAAAGTTTGGGAACCACTGGTCTATTACAAAGTAGCTAGCTAACTAACATAGTATTCCAAAAAGTGAATTATCTAGCTAAGAGACACCTAAGAAAAATTGGTTCCAACCGTACCTTGTAGGCTTCATCCGTGGCCGTCTTCATCTTTTCGTTGATCCAGCTCTTCAGCTCGTCTGAGTCACGGAAGAACTGCTGCAGATGGAAGGAGTCTTCCAAGGCGGCGCGGCGGGACTGGGCACGCTCATGCAGGGCGTTACGACGGCTCAACAGCTACAGAGAAAAACCAGCAGTTAGGTTTTAAGATCTTCTCAGACAAGACAGCAAAGAGCTACATTGAGGCCCTTAGCATCACATTAAATGTGCAGTATGTCCTAGGCAGACGTTTTCCCTTTGTACTTACAGCATCTCTGCGAGTGGCAACATCTTCCTTGGCGTAGTGGTTGTTCTGGATCAGTTTGGTGGCAAACTCGTCCAGTGCCTGCAAAGTAAGAGTAAAGTTAGAGTTTAAGCATTTAGAAACTTGATCCTAGATGGGTGTTTATGTTCAGGTCATGTTCTCACAGTGATCTTCTCCTCCTGGGCGCTGAGGGACTTCTCAAAGTCCTCGTGTTTCTTCAGCAGGGCCTCCACACTGTCTAGAGAGTCGCCAAGGTCCTCGTTCAGAAGAAAAGCCTAGACGCAGAAAATGATAATTCAATGATTGTCGGAAATAACCGTTTGTGGGCGAGTACTTGGGCAGATGAAGACGGACGAGGGTACCTCCTGCTTGCTCATCCAGTTGTCCACTTGCTCGGTGTCCCTGTAGAAGAGCTGCAGGTCCATGCACTGCTCGTACTGCTGCCTGCGCAGTTCCCACAGCTCCAGCAGGGACTCCTTCTCCTCCGTCAGTACGCCAAGCTATGCACATGTACAGCCGGTCACGCAAAACATAACACAGGACTGCATGGAAGCTCGAATTCGAACCAAAGACGGACAGCCCTACCTTCTCCTTGACCTCGTCTGAGGCGTAGTGTCCCGTGTTGAGCAGGGCGTGGCCGGCCTCGTCCGCAGCTTTGAAGCTGTCCTCGTGAGCGTCGATCTCACCCTAAGGACCAGACACAGTGAACTTCAGGAATGGGGGAAACAAGCATCACTCAATTAAGATTTTAGAAATATCTGTGGATTTTAGAAATATCTAAAGGTTTTCTTTACCTTGTGTTCTTGGTGGCGGTCGAGGAGAGCCTCCGCTCCAGCCACATCATTGGCCAGCTCGTCAGCATTGATCAAGGCCTTCATCTCCGTCACCCAACTGGTCAGATCGCGGAAGTCTGCAGTGAAGCGCTGCAGCCTACAACACGCACAGCCAGCATTAGAGGTTTCTATACAATTCAAACTAAACCTGTCCAAAACAGCAGATTCATTTGTTGTTTTAACAAACTATAGAGCATGTTGAGAGCTCCGTGTTAAGGTGCTGACCCAACGATTACACGGTTGTGAGACTGCAACGTTACGGCAGTGACAGCATGTTGCAGTGTTGACATGCCAGCACAAGTGCCGGCCCGAGCCTTTTGGGGACCCTAAGCAGAATTTGATTTGGGGGCCTTCCCCTCCTACCACGCAGAGTCACCTGTGCACTCGATTGGCCACCAGGGGGCCCCAAGCAGCCGCTTAATTTGCTTATGCCTCAGCTGGCCCTGGCCAGCACTCACCTGTAGGAGTCATTGAGGCGGGCGTGGCGCTCGGCGGCCAGTGTGCGGATCTGCTCCCAGTTGGTAATGAGCTCGTCCCTCTTCAGGTGGATTTGGGAGGCGTTCTGGGGGTGGGTTTGCTGCAGGCGCTCCGCCTCCTCGCCCAGGGTGTTTACCTTGTCCTCCAAGGCAGCCAGGTCTCTCTCCAGGCCCTCATGCTTGCGCAGCAGGGCCTGGACACTGGCCAGGTCCCGGCCAAAGTCATCAGATGCCATGAGCTGCTCCTTCTCCTTGATCCAGCTGATGGTCTCATCCACATCCCTGCAGGCCAAACGACTCAATGTCAGAACACAGATTCTAAATTCCTTGACCTTTTCTGTTCCTCGGGGGTTTCCATGTTACACCCCAAAAAAGCACCTGTGCATACCTGTTGAAGCGCTGCACCTCTGCGGCTCCGAACAGCTTGCCCTGCCTCTGTTGAGCCAAGCCCTTGAGCCTCTGCCATGCGGCGTTCACCTCCTCTTGCTTGCGGACGATGAGCTCAGCCTCGGGGTGTGCCTCCTGGCTCAGCCGCCCCGCCAGCTGGTTCACATCGTTGACACGCTCCTCGTGGGCCGCCAGGTCAGTCTGGAACTCCTCAAACTTCTTCTGGAGAACCTCGACGTGCTCCAGATCCTGGCCCAACTCCTCCGAGGTGGCGATGGCCTCCTGTCAGATACGACGGAAGAGAACATCGTTAGGTTTAGTTAGTCATCTCGTTGCTTGACTTTACAGGCTAAAGTTTTGGTGGATTTTCAACATGATCTCCTGTTTAAAAGGACTTAAGATACAGTAAATGGGACACTAAGGGATCTGTAGACGGTTTAAGCTGGGGCTTAAATTTTTCTATTTTCGTTAAAATTAGGAACTACCGGTAATGGAGACCTGACCCACCAGGTGAGTGTTCTTATCCACGAGGGATCGAACAGCCCTCGTTAACGAGCAGACCTCCAGCTGACATGTTTCTGACTGCATGTTGAAGCGCTCACCTTGTCGCTGATCCAATCCAGGGCATCCTCACACTCGCGCAGGTACTGCACCAGCTTCTGGGCCTGCAGCAGACGGACACCCTTCTCCTTCATTTTCTGCAACAGCAGGTCCCAGAGACGGTGCAGCTCTTCCAGACGAGTCTGGAGGCAGAATGCAAGAGTTTACACAGTGTAATGGAAGCTGATCCCAGACCAGATCCTACAGCTGTACTCCAGAGCAAGATATCTAGGATCAGGTGACCTCTGTCCATGTTATGAAAAAAGGTCCCATATTAATAAATTGTATCTGATTTCATTTTTGTCTTTGAGGTGCACTCCACTGGCAGGAGAAGTTGTAGTTTGTCATGTTTAATGGAAAAGAGAGAAAGTATTGTCATGAAGAAAATAAAAATCCTTTTAGGTACACACTCCATGCATATCATAAAGTATTCATTAATATTTAAAAACTGCACAGCAAACAAGAACAGAACTGAAAACAGAACTAGGATTGGAACCTAAAAAAATGTTTTTTTAAAAGAAAGAAACTGATGAGCCAGGAGGCCCCCAAACACTCAAGCACCTACTTTTATATACTCAGCCATATTGAAACTTGAGACTATGGGTCTCTGGGAAGTCCGGTATGGCGTGAAGGACTGAACCAGACGTGATCCGGTTAAAAAGGGTGGATTTTGTACATTACATTGGGTGCATAAATAGTGTGTGTGTCACTTACGCGGATGGTTTCAGAGGCAAAGTGGCCCTCGGAAATCATGAGGTTGCCAGTATCATCCAGCTTTACAATGGCCTGAGCGTTGGCCTGCACTTCTGCTTCGAACGCCTGGTGTTTTTGGAGCTTACCCTGTGGGGTGGGGGGGGGGGGGAGGGGGGGTTAGTATGGCACAAACACTCAGGGATGGGTAGTAATGCATTACAAGTAACAACCTGGAGTCAGACAGCGCCTCTCCACCTGATCCTTTTACAATGACCCACGAATGATGCGTGAGGAAAAGGGGTAGGACAAAACTGTTCGCCAAGTACATTTTTTCAAAATGGTACAGTATGTGTTCTGGCCTACTCAAAAACATAGCTAACCAACATTGTCTTAGTTAACTAGCATTTCTGACGCATCATAATGACTAACGTTGTAATGCAGAAATGTTATTTACAGTAGCACCAGTGCAGCTATGGCTCACATCTTAGTCAAATAACGGTAGAGACACCTTGCTCATCACACACACAATTTAAATGTTAAATGCATAGTGCCATCATTAGTACTTGCATACTTGCTGTAAAAAAAATTGTTTGATTGATTCATCTGACAGCATTTAGTTATGTAGAGAATTGTTCCAGGTTAGTGCCGGAGCAGCAGAGGCCTAGCTGGTAGAGGCCGGAGCAGCAGAGGCCTAGCTGGTAGAGGCCGGAGCAGCAGAGGCCTAGCTGGTAGAGGCCGGAGCAGCAGAGGCCTAGCTGGTAGAGGCCGGAGCAGCAGAGGCCTAGCTGGTAGAGGCCGGAGCAGCAGAGGCCTAGCTGGTAGAGGCCGGAGCAGCAGAGGCCTAGCTGGTAGAGGCCGGAGCAGCGAGCTCTAGCTGGTAGAGGCCGGAGCAGCGAGCTCTAGCTGGTAGAGGCCGGAGCAGCGAGCTCTAGCTGGTAGAGGCCAGAGCAGCGAGCTCTAGCTGGTAGAGGCCAGAGCAGCGAGCTCTAGCTGGTAGAGGCCAGAGCAGCGAGCTCTAGCTGGTAGAGGCCAGAGCAGGCATGGGAGATTGACAGATGAAGAATGTGTCTTGTGCAGGATTAATCCTTACTAGTAAATTAGCCAAACTGGGCAGCAAAAACTTTAAAAACCAGCTGATACTTAAGAGTATAAAGCTCAGAACCTACAGTATTATTTATTTTTGTAATAGATCCTATTTGGCATTACTATAAGCTGCCTGGAAAACAAATGCCTAGTCAAACAGGAAAAATTACGTTTGGGTTAGTAACCTCTTAAATTATAATTCCTTGTTACTATAGCGTTAATGCATAAAGAGTATCTAATACTCTAGTACTTTCTTGACCAAGTACTCTTTTACTCCTACTTCAGTAGTTTTTCAGGTGGTATTTTCACTAACTATTTTCTAACAGTACTTGTTACTATAGCGTTAATGCATAAAGAGTATCTAATACTCTAGTACTTTCTTGACCAAGTACTCTTTTACTCCTACTTCAGTAGTTTTTCAGGTGGTATTTTCACTAACTATTTTCTAACAGTACTTGTTACTATAGCGTTAATGCATAAAGAGTATCTAATACTCTAGTACTTTCTTCACCAAGTACTCTTTTACTCCTACTTCAGTAGTTTTTCAGGTGGTATTTTCACTAACTATTTTCAAACAGTACTTGTACTTGAGTACAGATTTTCAGTACCCAACCCTGCAAACACTGATGAACAGGTCAGCCTTGTGTCTAAAAGTGTCAAATGACTGGGAGATTTAGCTATGGTAATCCTGTATAGGTTTTAGTGTTTTTATTGCCAATTTGGTTTTGAACAAACCGGTTACTCAGCCATTTCAATAGATATGGCTTGCAGGTAATAAAGGAGACTATAAAATGTGATCAGGTTTTATTCCCAGCTTACAGAACCACTCAAGTCCAACTGGATGCAGGCAGAAAGGGCAAACTGACCTGGAGGTTAGTGGGGTCCTTGTAATTCTCATCGGAGGCGATCTGCAGCTTCTCCTGGATCCACTTCTCCAGCTCGTCAGCATCACGGCGGAAGAACTGGAAGCGGTACGAGTCCTCCAGCTTCTGCCGGCGCATGCCAGACAGTTCCTTGAAGCGCCGGTAGCGGTCCAGCACCTGCTGGCGACGCTCCTGGATGTCATCAGCTGACTCCAGAACTTTCACCCCACTGGTATCCATTCTCTGTTGGCAGCAACAAAAGGCCAATAAGGATATTGAATGTGTATTATTATTTTTATTATAATACTTGGGAGCGTTGCCCATTTATTTGGGAACTATTGTAGTTGTTACAAGTAACAGTCCAGTTAGGATAAGTGGAATGCCAGCAGCCATTTTGACTATGTATGTGTATAAACAAGATGGCTGCTGATATTTTTCTATCCCATCAATCACTCCAGACATTCTGGTCCAAGCTAGTCTTCAATGGTTACACCAAAATCACATTCAGTATTTCTACTTGGCATTCATCAGACTGCTCTGATCCCTGCATCTTTACACATTTATAACACAAGATCTCTCCAACTGAACAGAAGTGGAAGACTGCCAAATAAGTTCCAGCATGTCACGCAGTGCAGTTCTTTCTTTAACAGCACCGCTTTCCTGTTTCATGCGGGAATAGAACAGAGCAGCGCTTGATGTAACTCCGACACATCAGTCAACAAGACGAAGCCAACTAAGACATTAAAAAAAGACCCTGGCAAAACAGACCTCCCGTGGGGCCGGCGGCAGCTGAGAACCCCAGAATGATATGTAGGCGGAAATTCCACCCAGCTCTAAAACAAACAGTAACCAGGCCCCCCGCTCACAATAGGACTGCTGCTGTCAGCTGGCGGAGAGGGCCGGGTGAGGTGACCAGACAGACGCAGTGCATTCTAGTCTCCCAGCTGGAGAACCACACCCTAGTGTAGAGGCCGTAACAGCAGTCTGTTGGTCAGACAGGCATTGCCTTAATGCTACACAGCCCTCTCTGGACTGCTGGGAATGTGGTCTACACTGTGCGATTTAAGGTGTGGCAAGCAAAAATAAAAAGCACATTGCATCTATATTACATTTTTTATTCAAAGCAGCCAGAGGCTGTAGCACTTCAGCACGTGGGAGTTGTCCCCGTCACACTAGTCCCAGGGGACAGTGATACAGCCTCTGGTATTTTGAATAAAAAATCCCTCCCCATGTTGAAGGCCTACATCTGGTAGAGCTCAATCGAGGCTGTGGAACCCAGTCAACTCCAGTCCTGGAGGGCCAAAACACTTCTGATTTCTGTTCTCTTTCTAATAAGGGACTGGTTTATATCTGGGAAAGCAAGTGATTGCAATTAACTACTAGGTTAAAAAAGACAAAAGAAAGTGTTTCGGCCATCCAGGACCAAAGTTGATGACCCCTGGTGTAGAGTACCAGTGATACACAGCGAGAGGTAGGAGAGCTCTCCTGGTAAATTAGACCATGGGGGGAGAACTTGTAGTGTTCATAAATCTTCTGTAACAAAATGAGGTATTTTTGGCATTTTATGCTTTATTGGACAGAAAAGTGGTAAGATACACTAACGTAGTAACAACTTACAACTCTGTGTAACAGATGTACTGCATGAAATAATCACTAAATAAATGTTGAGACAAAGTAGTGCATGACCAAAATATTACAACTTTAAAGAATTCCCTGGAAAGCGTATTTCCTTTTAGTAAGAATGGACGCATCCCACCATATTCCAGAACTGACATCATGGGGTGCACAACACTCTTGAAGACGGGCTCAAAAGAAATGTAAAAAATAACTGACAACTAAAACCCTCCATCCAGTGCTAGGGTTGATCTAAAAGAGGGGCTGTACATTGGTCTGTCTGGCTGACCTGAGGTCTCCCATGAGCAAAAAGGAAAAACACACAGGGACAAAAACCCCCACAGACCATCCAAATTAGGCCCAAAGTCAAATGCCCCAGGGATAGGGGGCCAGACCGGATGAAAGAAGCCTATTATGAGAGCAGCACTGCTCTCATTCAGACAGAACAAGGGATGGAGAGATAGGAGAGAAATGGTAACTCTGACAGAATGTCAGCAATGTGGTCACATCTCAGCCATTTCAGGCCAGACTGCTCGGTACACTATGCCCAGCTGAGTGCGCAAGGTCTCCAGCCACATGTTAACACAGATGTAATTATTCTGATATTTCTCCCATTCAGTCGGCTTTTGGCCAACAAATTCACTATTCGCTGATTGAGCCTGAGTTATTAGTTTCCAAGTTCAATATTGAGGGCATTATAGTAGCTACCGTAAAAATGTCGGTACTGAAGGCATAGAGTTGAGGAACACTAGCGTTAGAGTCCAGTGGAACATGAACAGTTAGTGTATAAAGAGTATGGCCACACTAACATTTAAAAAAACAAAATACATCTACACAAAGATAGGCATGTCAGAAAATAACAACACATTGTCTGGCTGGTTGGCTAAGCTGATTACCAGCCTTTACGCTGGTCCATTTTGTGTGAGCCTCAGCATGGCTGCCGTCCCCTCCCCCACACACACATCTCATGCATTAACACTAGTCTGAATTCAATGAGTTTCAATCATCCCAGGATTTAGCTGACCACAATCCTGTTCTACTCTGATATTGGCCAATGGCCAGTACGGATAAAATGCACACAAACTTGATAGGCCTGCAGTGTTGAGGAACATATTTCTGGACAAATGAGACCTGCTTTTGTGTGGTTCGTCTTTGGGGCCCTGCTCTGTTCTTGGAGAAGCCGTGCTGCTCTCTGACACGATGTTCCGAAGTCGTTGTAGAGGAGTGACGCAGCAAATTTTACAGCTGCGTGAGCTATCGTCACTTGGGTGTGAACTTAAGGAGTCATTCGGCTGTGTAAGGACCTTGCCCGTTTGCCGTGTGGTTGTAAATGTTTATATTATACAAGCAGAAAGTCTAATTGCATTTCCACAAATTACACTAATTTGAGAACAAGGAAGGCCAGGCTAATAGTTCAGGTCACATTTTCGATTCACGTAAGGTCTGCTGGCAAAGCGCAGCTGCACTCGTAGATAGGGCTGTTCTCTATGATATTGTGAGTGGTAGATATCACTTGCTCACCCACAACTACCTCCCACACACCCACATTCTACCAAACAGCCGAACTGAACGCTTCATGAGAGAGAATCTATATCCATGGTAACCCGGTTTCTCTTAACAGACTCTTTTTCCCTTCAGTGCCAAGAGGAAGAGATGGGAAGAAAAAAAAACCTGCACAAAACAGAACAGTCAAAGTCCATCGACCTGGTTTCTCAACTGTGCAAGCAGATATTAAATCCCAACGGTTGTTAGGACTTATTGCTAACAGCTAGTAAGGATATAATGTATAATGACTTTATGGTCCTAGCTCAGCAGTGGTTAGAACTAGAATGTAGTACAAAGTCAGGATGTGGCTAGATAAACAAAGAACAGTTTGTTGGCCTAACGATGGGCTTTTACACCCCTCAAGTGGAATGCTTCAACAGTAGCGAAGTTGCCAGTTAAACCTGGATAGACATCTCAATGTCAGTTCAGGAAGAGAACACTGTTGCAATCAGGGCTGGTTCTCTAGAGAAGTCTCTTTCTTCATTTAGCAGAGGTTAATTCAATGTAGGCATTTACCCTCAAACGCATTTCTTATTAACTGTTGTAAAGACATTTTATAGAAAGACATAGCCTTGTCAAACAGTTCTCTGCTTGCCTCGGGATGGGATGATAAAAAGAGGGAGTCAGTGATATCTACCTGGACCCAATCTAGCAGGGTCTTTCTCTTAACAGACTTTAATCTATCCATACTTCATTCCACAGGGATGAAGTATGGATAGAACACAAACCACGCCTGGCTTCATCCTCCCCAGAGATACTTCACCCACCCTCTTTAACAGGCACATCTCACAGCTATTCCTACTCTCCTAGATTTAAAACCAGGTCTTTGTCATAAAAACCTGCCACAGATTGCATTGGAGGCCAGAGGTATTAATAGAGCCCTGTGTGGCCCAGAGCACCAGTAGGCCATGCTGAGATGCATCACTCTGCAGCGACTGACTGCGACACAGTGTGTGAAAGAAGGGTCGCCAGCGGTATTGATTCGCTCAATTAGTATTACTGCCTACGCATTACTCGTACAAGTAGCCTACCTTGTTAATCAATGAGTGTTGGCTTCCTGGCATGACAAACCACATTAGATTTCATGGTGCACGAAAATAGGGGTTTTGCTGAGTGGGGAAATATATTACACTGACAGCCATCTGTTGTGTTCAAATGGAGTGCAGAAACCAAGCTTGGGTGTAACAACCTTGAGAATAAACAGCCCAATAACAGAGTCCTTTATCCAAATGCAGTGTTATACTGAGGCCACAGCCTTGTTCCTAAGACACAGCAGGAAAGAGATGAGGTCACCCGCCAGGTTCCCATGGAAACACATCTGTTGGCGAAGAGTTCATACATGACGCCATACTGGGAGGATGCAGGTCGGAGGAATTTACAGGAAACCAGAGGGCGGCCGCAAGGGGACCCAGTACATAAAGGGAAGAGGTGTGGCAAAAAGGGCCGAACAACCCCCCCAGACTCAGTCATGGCTGATCGATAGCATACCCAGGGGCTTGAACACAGCTGGAGAAGTTCACTAGCTAACCATCCGTTCACCGTTAAAAAAAAACAGGCGTCTTCAAGATAAAAACTACCATGACAACTGCAAACGTGATTCTGTTGCATTTTCCCTCTTAAAGAATGGTCAATCAATGGTATTCATTTCATCAGTTGACTATATCCCTGTTTCATGCATACAACCTTCACCAATCCCCTGACACTACACATGCACTAGGATACACACAGAGATAAGAGGAGATGTAGTGATTCCAGACCCTGATCATGCAATACAGTTAGAAAATAAAATGACCCAAGCACAAATTTAAAAAAGATTGCTTACACAAACACACACAACGCATGCAATAAACACAAGCCTGGAATCAGTGAGTAATTAGACTACCAGGAAACACATCTTACCCAAGTAATAATAATAACAACAACAACAACAACAACAACAACAACAACAACTCACTTCAAAATCAGAGGACATTAATTCAATTAACTATTTAGTCAAGATATTCCTTATTCAGAGCTCTGATCTGTGTCTGGCTGATTCTGTCAGTACCTGAGGAGAGGTGGTCGCCATGGCGCCAGGCATTGTCGCTCCTCTCTAAACTTCAGGTAAAAAAAGTGATATGGCTGGACTGATACTGAATGCCACTGTTAATCTGTCCTACGCGTTCTCTCGCTGGTCTGCAGACAGACGCATTGCCCCGCAGTGTCTCAGCCGTGAGTGGAGCTGGCCAAGATACCGCCCAGCTCTTGCGTCTTTCTGCTTCCCTCCCTCCCTCCTCTCAAAAACAGCCTCATCATGGCTTGTCCTTTAACATCCCCCCTGATGGACCTTAGAATTCCAGAAACTTCCAGGCTTTTATTGAACACAAAGTCATCCATTAGAGTAGGAAAGCACACAGTAATGCACACAGCACTGAAACACGTTACCTTCAGTTTTGGTTTAATAAACTGGGACATGATGGCAGGTGCCTGTGCTGGCTGAAGGCAACAACACACACCACAGTTTTGTGTCATATCGGTAGGTTATTTCAGACAGTCATTCAAGGAGAACATTTTAAACCATTCCATTCACATGTACATGACACTCCACACTACTTGAAATTATGATAAAAACAACTGCAATGCAAAAAAATGTTCAGTCAAATATTTAAGGTGCTGTTATTTAGAGTGTCGAAATAACAGCAAAGTGAAAGGTTAGTTAGGACAGTCAGCCAGCAGCCATGGTAACAACGTTGTCATGACGCCCATTAAGAGCAACTCCTTGACAAGTTGAATATGTGGAAGCATTTGACAAAACACACATTAGCAAAAACTGACAGTTGAACTAAATAGAAAGCAACGTTGGTCCTTGACCATTTTAGATAGTGTAGCTAAATGGATAAGGCTGTTATAAATTACTTCCGTCACTAAGCAACATTCACGCTCTATTCAGACTTGATTATCAGTCAGACATGAATCCACATAACCGACCATGTAAAATAAGATAAAAGTTTTGAAGAATGAAAAACAGAAGGAACAGGAAGCTAAACTAATCCAAAATTAATGTTTAGCAATGAGCCGATAAGGTTAAAAATGGAGTCAATAGGACATTAAATATTTTTCTTATTTTCTCAAGTGGATGCAAATTTGTCCTTGGCCATGTGTCTCATTCACTCTGGTCTGGTGACCCAAGCAATGACATCAAATGCATTCTTGATCCCATTAAGAATCAAAAATAAAAACAAGCACAAGCAAAAACTGAAAACAGACTAGCTAGGAGGACATTAATGTTTCATGGTTGGTTCATCTCTTTTAGTTTCAACTGTATGTTAAAGCCACACCCATCCTGTAAAACCTGGGACAGTTTCACCAACACAGATTAAGCTTAGTCCAGGGGGGTAGTAAGTGGGATTTTCAAAAACTGAGAGTTTGTTCACTCAGTTGACAGAAACTCTGGGTTTAAGGTTTCAAAAAGCCAGTTCTGATTCAGTTACTACAGCAACATACTCGCTAGCAGGTTTTTGTCAACTAACCACAAGTTTATTGTACTCTGTATTTGAAACCCGTAATCCTCAAGGATCCAGTTGATTTTGAAGTGCAAATACACTGTTTAAAAAAAATTTAAATACAAAATAGTAACACAGTAATCTCACTCTTCAATTTGTTAAGTGCACTTTTTGCATAGAATTTGTATGTAGTTCCATAACTAAGGGTATGTAGTTCCAGCAAGTCAAATCTTTGTTCGAAGCTACTTAAAATTGTATTTCAAGTAGCCTATACCAAAAAACATAAAAATATTATGCAGAGTTCACTTAATTTCACTAAGTGGAGGGTGTTTATCTGTCAGTGTTCCTCACAGAAATCTTTGTTGGGAAAGATCAGACATCGATTGGACGTTTTATCATTCCCTGGTGAGTATACAGTATTTGAGCATTACCAATTGTTTTGCACAATAATTTATCTGAACAATATTCTCAGCCCTCACACTGTTGACATGACTCAACATGCATATGCTCTCATTTCGGAAAAATCATTTTAGCTTTGCGTTTAGATGTTTTTTTTGCCTACAGGAGTTTGTAACATTAGTGAGTCTGAGAATATTTTCAAGGCAACTGTTGGGCTGTCAGAAATGTGACCCTTGCACTGCAATGGTTAATGTACAGTTTTGTAGTGCTCTTAAGTCACAGACCAAGAGCCATCAAATAAGAACACCACAGGGTTGCATGCATCAGTCAAAGCAATAATTTATTTGGTATTAGATTGGGGCACCGAGTAGTTAATTTCATATATTTCAGGGTTTCCAAGTGTGATTGCCTGCATAGATGGCACTCATATTCCTATCTAAGGTCCAAGACGTCATTGCTCTATGAGATGGGTGAGCAGACAGAGATACAATATGCTACAATAATTTCTAACTGACCCCTTTACATTCAAGGACCATAATTAGCTGCTTCTATGGTATTGCTTTTCTTCTTTAAGGGCCAATACGTAATAATGACTGCCAGGTTTTAAAATGTGTACTGCAGTCCAAGTTCAAAATACTGGAGAGTAGTCTCCCACCGTCAACTCTTTCCCAGACTCGAAACTAACGTGGGCTGCCAGGTATAGGACGCTACGTCTCTGGTCACGCAAGTGACGCAACCATTTAAAAACATGCCAAGGTTTTTTAGGTAGGGTAGAATCTCTCTGTTAATCTCGTTTGTTTGCTGCTTCCATGGCTGTAGACCGCTGTGTTCGCGTCTTTACAGGTATGTCTGGCAACTCGGTCGGCTGTAAAAATGGGCAGTTGACAACACACAGGCCAAAACAGAAACAGAAATTTCCAAATGGATACTTTAAAGGACAAAATACTGGCTTTAGCATTGTTGTCAGAAAATATAGTATTTCAACTTATATATTTCATTAATATTTTGATAACATATTGTGGTCATTTTTTGATTTAATACAGTAAATATATTACATATTGGCCCTTGATCTGTCAGTTCATACTTGGCATAAGAAGTAAAACATTTGCATTTCCACTGGCGAGAAATAGGGGGTTGAGTCTTTCTTTACTCCTGTTGCCATGATGAACAGTGTTCTGTGTTCCATTGATCAGGGCTTTTCATCTCCTCGTACTTAACTCAGGGTTGCTTTGACTCAGTTGACTGAACTAATTGTTACCACCTGTTCTGAAACCGTCAACTGAGTTTGACAGTTCAGAGTCAGTCAACCCAGAGTTGTGGTTTCAACTCAAGATTTATTTTGTTAGCCCTGCTTTCTGAAATACCCCCTTGACTAAAAAAATAAAATCAAGCTCAATGTAGAATCCACATTGAGCTTGATGTTTCAGTCCAGATCCAGGCTTAATGTACTGTCTGTAAACTGTCCGTAGGTATATACTCTATGAAGAGTACTAGTGTTGGGTGAGTTGGCTTAGTAAATCCCAGAATAAATGTGTTAATTTTGTTTTTACCAGACTGCTAGTAGTCTAGAGGCCTTTTAGCAATCTGAGGTAAACCAAATGCCATGCAAGCACAAACCAAAGGGAAAAAGGTAGGAGCCAAAATATACCGAAGCTAAGGTCAGAAACAGAGCAGCTGGGTCATCATGACTTCAACACTCAATTGTGACAGTAGTGCCAAATACCAGAGACTGTCTAGTGGAGACTTCCCACAAGGCTCATTCATCAAGAAATTCTTTCTGCACTCGAGCACCATCTTTAAGAATAAAGCATCAATTTGATTAAACAAATGAGCATGGGCTATTAAGGCCATCAGAAGAACAGACCTCATATTTGAACATAAAGGAGACATTTGGACCAATACTAAAAAAGAAGCAAAAACTTAAAAAGGCAAAATGCAACAAGTGCAGATCTCCAGCTTTGCATATTAATCTTCCAAGACAAATAGTTGTTACCATTTCACATTGATGTTGGGAAAAGAATATTGGCACGGATTTTGAAATGGTTTGGAATAGTCTAAAGCACTGATGTGTCACAGTGTGGTCCCAGATGTCATCATCCATCAAGATGTGCAACTCCTGACATAACACATCTATATTTGAATTCAACAAATATGTCATGGCTGTTATTTGACATAACCTAGCAGTTATAGGGAAAAGCTACAATAAAAAATGCTGCTTTTTCAGTTTGTTTTACGTTTTGGACTTAACGATCATGTTGAAGTATACTTCAGGTTAGAGATTGTCAACCCACATTTTAAAAGTACTGTAGTTAGCTAAAGTAGCTAGCTATATTTGCTACACAACGCCCTTGACTACACTTGCAGCTGATACCCATTTGTTCAATGGCATTCCACTGGCAGTGCTGGGCGGATCCTTTCGTTATGGCCGACAGAAATGTCTGCCGTCGACAAGAAAACTGCGGTGAAGATAGTTTCAGGTTGGAGATTCGACAGACATTCGGTTCTTCAAATCTCAATAGCTCTTAAACAAAACGTTCAATCAATTAATTGTTTGTGTTACTTTGATGAAAAAACCCTCTAGAATATTGCACAGTCGTTATTTAGCCATTTTTGCAACAATCGAAAATATTACGAGTCAAGGAGTTTCAAAA
>JACXGM010005679.1:0-11959 GCA_016801145.1 Umbra pygmaea
AATACAGATCTTGTCTGTCAGTACAGAGCTAGAATACAGATCTTGTCTGTCTGTACACAGCTAGAATACAGATATTGTCTGTCTGTACACAGCTACAATACAGATCTTGTCTGTCTGTACACAGCTACAATACAGATCTTGTCTGTCTGTACACAGCTACAATACAGATCCGGTCAGTCAGTACACAGCTACAACACAGATCCGGTCAGTCAGTACACAGCTACAACACAGACAGAACACACTGTATGTCAGTATACAATACCACATGACCCGAGCTCAGGGATGTCTATCACTACAGATCCCTACGATCTCCACTGAAATGGGTAGATCCGCTTTTAGTTGTTTTGAGCCCTGCATATTTGGATTGAATTACAATGTACTTTTAAATTGTATGAACTGGTGCCTTTAGGGCATTTTAGATGTTTACTTGAAGATCATTTTATTATTGACTGTGTTTGTTTTATTTTATTGTTTTTTTTCTTTTTTTCTTTTTAAATTGCTTTTAATTGGTTTACTTGAAGATCATTTTATTATTGACCATGTTTGTAATAGGTAATTGTTTTTGATTTTATGCTTTTTAAATTGCATTTAATTCGTTTTTTTTACTGTACATTGTATTCTGGTTGTATTTTATTTTGACATACACAGGTCTTTGCTGCAAATGAGACCTTGTTCTCAGTCAACTTACCTGTATAAATAAATAAATATACATTTACAACACACAGAAAACATTGTCTGTCAGTACACAGCTACAATACTGAACCTGGGTACTGCAGTGGCACAGAGAACTGTTAGTAGCTGTAATACGTACAGGACAGGGCCAGTGTTTGCCTTCGATGTGCCTGACGCGGTGCGTAATGAGGCTGTAACAGTCCTTGTAAGAGGTCCGGCACTGCAGGCAGACATGGGACGACTTGGCCTTGGGGGCCTGGCTGCATGGACCCCTAAGCTGCTTGAGACGTGCCCGCCGGATCGCATCAAATTGGGCGGTGCCTCGGCTAGGCAAGGGGAGGGTTTTAGTGATCTTCTGCAAAGAAAGAGATTAGCCAATCAGAACACTTTAAAGGACTGATGACATCGTCCCCACAGTGAACATGTACTTATTTGAACCAGACATTTATATGAAAGCAACATCATCTGCACTGAGCTAAACTTCCTTTTTGGGGGAACTTTTTATTCCAGATCTGTAGGCGAGAAAGAAAGGAGGATACAGACAACAGAGCCAGAGCACCCCATGCCATCCCAAAGATCTGTCCAAAGAGTTGCAGAGCTGCCGACAAGGCAGTGTTAGTGGGAATTGGGAGGGGAGAAAAAAATAAGAACTAGTAATCATCTCCTGACCTTGCTCTCCAAATGTGTATGTGACAGAAAAACTTGAGAAGGAGAGCTACATACGTAGTTTTAGAAGAATTAAAGCCCTCCCTTGATGTTTACCTTTGGTACGTCACGGGCTGAATGTGAAGTATTTGACCCAGTAGCCCTGACTGGATTGGGAGGTTTGATGGCCCTTTGAGTCCCCTGCCTCTGGGTTTGACTGTGGCTTAAGCTCCTCTCCTCCCCCTCCCTCTTTAACCTGGGCAGAGGGGGTGGCCCTCCCCTGGCCCTCAGGACCCTGGCTGGGGGCCCCCCAAGACCAAACCTCTCTCCCCTGGAGACGGAGCGTGTTAGGCAGATGTCCACACTCTCCTCCTCCCTCTTAACTCCCACCAAGGGTCCCCCAGCCGGCCGGCAGAAGCTGAAGAGGAAGCCTGGGTCTAGGAGCTTGACAGGGGGCTTGCTCTGCCTCTTGCCCAGCTCTGGGGACGGTGGCTGGGAGAACGGCTCTGCCACCGGAAGAGGATCTGTTGGTTCCACCTTGATGACCCTGTACTGAGAAGGGCTATGGGGAGGAGGGGCAGGCTCTGGGCTGGTGTTCATGTAGCCTAGAGCTCCAGGTCCTCTCTCTCTGACCCCCTTTGTCCTCTCGCCTGTCCTACGGCTTTCCTCGCTGGCCTTGTGCTGGCCTCTCCCAGCCTCTCTAAGGCCGATCCGCTTGAGCTTGGCTTTAGCAAGAGGGCGCCCGCTGTTGTAGCGGAGAACCCTGGCACTCTCAATGTTAACCTTGTCCCTGGGGTGTGCGCTGGCAGGTTGTGTGTGTGTGACTGGGTGTGGGCAATGTGATGAGAGGGGCGTGGCTGATATGGCGTAGTCGGCAGGTTGTGGTTTGACTTGGACAACAGAGATGTTCCTCCTGGGATTTGGATGTCTAGTGTTTTCAGAGCGGATCGTGGGGCGTGAGAGGGGGTTTCTGACCTCATCACCCCTGAGAGAGCGCCTGAGGTCCCTCCCTCTGTAGGCCAGCCTTGACTCCGGCTGTAGCAGGTCAGGTAACACTCCTTTACTCCGCATGCTCCTGTCGCTGGGTGGAAAACTCTGGGGCTGCCTGTGCCTCTTCACTTTCATGGCCTGCATGCTGGCTGCATCCTCTGGCTCTGTCTTTATGGTCCGCTTCAAGAACTGGGCGTTGGCCGGCGTGCAGAGAGGGAGAGACAGCGGCAACACCCCAAAAGCCAGAGCGCCTTGGCCTGGAGGGCGGGGTTTCCTCCTCTTGGTCAGCGAATAGTTGTTGACCTTAAGCTTGCGGAGGCGTTTCTTCTGCCTCCAGCCAGTCAGATCCTCTGGTCTTGGGAGTAGGGACGTCCTCTGTAACCCAAGAACGCTCATCAGCCGGTACTTCTCCATTGCTCTGAAATTATCTTCCTCGTCTTCATTACCTTCCTCCGGCTTCACAATCACCACAGGGGCCTCGGAGCTAGCCCGCCGACCAGGGGAACTGGAGGTAGATGCAGGACGGAGGACAGGGTGGGGCTTATGGCTCAGCGGAGGGCTCTCTGTCCTGGGCAGCAGTCTCTGGGCGGCCCCGGGAGTGGAGCGGAGAAGGCGGGTGTGTGTGGGGGGTGAGGACGAGGTGTTTCGAAAGCGGGGTGTGGAGAGGGCAATTTTTCTGGGTGGCGTTCTTTTTTTAGAGGAGGGGGATTTAAAGTCCATGAGCTTCATCCTGCGAGTGGGGCTGGTGGGGAGGCTGTCGGATCCTGGGGGGTGGGAGCTGGGTCTGGAGGGGCGCCGGGGCGAACGCCTGGTCAGGATCTCCGCCCTCGAATCGTCGGATTGATCTGGGACGGGTCTGAGGCAATCGTCGCCCCTAGGGCCCCTCTTTCCCTCCATCTGGTGGCGGTGCAGGGGTGGTCCAGGGATCTGAGATGGAAAGCCCGAGGCAGGGTGCCCGGTGGTAGGGTAATAATGGTCGTCGTGTTTCCCCTGGTCCCTCTGGAGCGCTGAGCAGGCTTCTACAGCAGGCCACATCCCCAGGTGACGGGCCATGGTGCTGACCTCCTGGAGGTCATCCTCAGAAACACACAACCTGGAGGAGTAGGAGAAGTCCAGTAGAGACAGCAGGCTGGACTCATTGTAACCTACAGGACCAGCAGGCAGAAGGAAGGAGAGGTTGGTTGGACAGACAGATAGAGGGAACATACAGAAGAATACTGCTAGACATAGAACAATTCTCTGAGTGATCTGTAAATCTTTGGTCAAACCATTAGATAAACATCTGTCCTGACTCAAAAATAGATTTTAACGAGATCAGAGGAGGAAATAGTGGAAGTAAGAACCACAGGAAGGAGAGAAAAGGTGAAAGAGAGTGTGATGTAGAACGTGCTGTTGACAACCTTTTAATGTATCTGTCACAATTAGCCAGAACAACATGGCTACCTACTTAGACTGACCAGAGCAGAAAACAAGAACAAATGGATGAAGAAACAACACTGTTCAAGGTGTTCGAGTATCTTCTACCTGTGAGGTCAATGTCAGATGTGGCATTGGGGGCGGAGTCCATCTCACCCAGTACTTCCTGGAAGTACTCGCTCACCGCCGCCAGCACCGCTTTGTGGGCAGTGTAAGAGCGTCCATCCGTCCTCAGGGTGATGTCACAAAACTGTCCTGCCTCCTGCTGGCTCCTCAGCTTAGCGAGCATGTCGCGGCTGTGCGTCGTCACCGTCTGACAAACATGCCTGGCACCTTTGCGCTTCTTCTGCACAGAATTAACACGAGCGAGAGAAGAACAAAGGCCATTACCGTGAGAATGAGACGTTGATTGGAGGACAGAGAATGTAAAAGGTGTGAGACAGCCAACGTGTGAAAGGCAGGGAGAGGGGAGCGTGAAGGGAGAAAGTTCTCTCACCTCGGGCCTTTCCTTCCTCTGTTCCTGGCACTCTGGACATCCCAGGACAAACTCTCGGATCTGGAAGTACATCCCTGAGGAAGGATCAATACGTTATTGAAAGAGATCAACATATCTGATATTATATACATGAAAGAAAACATATGGATCAGGCAATGTTTTTGTCCACCAAAATGTTCCTGTTGTTCTTAACATTAAAACAAAACAGATTTCTTCAATGTAGTTCAACAGTTTATTGATCTGACTAGTAGTGGATTATAATCCCCACATTGGCTGCATATTAATTTATGTTTCAGTTCTCTACTCGTAAAGAGGAGGGAACTTCTCTCTTAACAGAATAGAGAAATACATTGTCTCTAACATCAGATGGTAGACATGTTGGTTAGAGAAGCTATGTGTATTGGGAAGTCAGTTACAATAAAGTGAGAGCCAGATTTCTATGTTGACGCATGCCTTTGACTACACTGAGCCTCACAATACCTTTCGTGACAGTCTACAACGTGATGAGTTATAGCCCAACTCTTCGGGCACAGAGGCAACTCCGGGGAAATCTCAAATATTTTGAATTGTTGACCTGTGTAACTTGACCAATAGGGCATTGGAGATCGATAATAATCCCCCCATTGCACCGGTCCGTACTCACCCTCCCACCAGTAATTATCCGCCACTGCTCGGTAGGTGTCCTCCAGGGAGTTGTGCCGGGTGCCTTGTCGACGCTTGTGGAAAGTCGCGATTGCCCCAAGCCGTCGATCTTCGTCCAGTACCTCCCGGTAGTGTAAAAAGCCTTTCTCTAACTTTTTACGGTACTTCAGCCCGTCGATAATCTCAAAGTTTGACGAGCAACCCACGGACTCACGTTGCTTCATAACACAGGCGGCGGCAGGCTCCCCCTCTAACACACGTACTCCGTGCGGTACATGTTTAGATGGAGAAAATGTGTCATCAGCGTAATGCATCGTATAGGTACAGTCGCCGGCCATTTTAGTAGGGCGTTGTTATAGCCTACTTTATCTCTACGCCGTCCGAAAGCAAAAACAAAAGTTAGGCTATGTCCCCTTGTACGTCACGGCTATACGTTCCCCCGAACCAAAGTTGTCAAGTGTCCCGAGATTAACTCCACGTGGATGGGGTGACAGGGGTGACCAATAACCACCCACGGCTCAGAAACACACAGAATCAAATAGACCTTTGTAGCTTTAAGTTAAATGTAACCTTTTAGAAAAGACGCTATTTTGTTTCCATTATGTGGTTAAAACAGACCAGATAGCCAGAATGGTATTCTACAATTTTTTACAAAAATGAAAAAGAGTACAATAGCATTTAGCAGCGCAAGATTATATAGCCCATTTGTGAGAAGCGCAAAAATGTCAGCATCTTTTTGGCTATAATCCATACATTCAAGGGTCATGATGACAATCCAAGCATATCAGTCTTATTCGGTGTGGATATCTTAACTTGTGCACTCCATCGACAAGTCCATCATGCTATTTTCCATTATGATGAAGATGATGATGCCAATAAAAAAGTTACAAAATTAAAAAAAGGTAAGAATAATATCCTATACTCCAGAATAGTAGCACGAAGAACCATAGGTCTGGATATTATGTTTCTGTGTCAAAGTTGATTTGAGAAATAATGCACTTTGTTTCTTATTTATCCCACATTTAACCACTTGATGTCCATAATCAAAATGATGAGTAATTGCGATCGCGCCCACCCAATGTAACAAGGAGTAATATCGCGCCAATCCCAGGCATAAACACAAGTTACACAATGTATCCAATTATCTCTTAGTTCACATCACGGCGCATGATATTGTACCACCGAAGTGCCCAAAACCCAAATCAACAGATGCGGCCAATGCATCTTGTTTTTCAGCTTAAAATTGCCGGTAGGCTCCGTAGAAATATGACGACGACCCACTATCCTTGGTGTAACTTGTGATTTCTTTCGCTAACTCGGAAGCAACATGATGATGCAGCTATCTGTCCAGCATCGCGAGTTGAACGACCTATGCGTAAAGCGAGGTATCTCGCTGATCCTGACGAATGTAAAAATATATATATCCGAATAATTTCTGCAAAAACAATACAAGGCACCAGTCTGTTGTATCCGAGTCAATCCATATCTCTTCCCTTAACGTAAAGCCAGTCAGATGATCAAATAAACCAATGTTTTAACTCGTAACCTTCTGGTTGGTTACCACATGACAACCTAACCTCATCCGAACACTCGGATTATCTCCTCCTCCTTTAGTCAATGCCTATTAGCAGACTCTTTAAAGAGCCCCGGCCATAAGCAATGTGATTGGCTATTTGAACTGCCAGTCAGGCTGTGTTTTTTCATGCATCAAGATAGGTTGTTGACGTCAGTATTGCTTCACTTGGTGTAGTACACTGTCAAGTTGATTACTGAAAAATATGATACATACAAGTATCAATTCCTGTACTATCGACCAATACCATTAAATTGAATTTATAGCCTTAGATCATAGACTATAGACCTTAATTTAATCAGAGACCCAGATTTGATTAAAGAACAAGATATGCATTCATCTGTTATATGCTATAAATAAAACATTTTTTATAAGTGCACTTCACCCACAATGTATTCATTAATGTAAATGAATTGTAGATATGTTGTTACCCAGATATATGCCCCAAAAATGTAATGGTAGTTTTTCAAGATTTTGTTCTGACTAAATGTATTTCTTACTACCCTTAGTATTGGATGATAGATTTTAAAATGGTTGCAGTTGAATAGGACATAGTTAACGCATTATCCAGATAGTTTAATATATCTGTACACAAATACACACAATCCCTCACCTAGAACTCTACTGTAGGTTATAACATTTAAACCTAAAAAAGCTTACATTTTGAGGGCAGAAAACTGATGGTGGTTCAGGCTAAGTTGACCATGTTTGGCTTTCTAGTGAGGTGTGCTGATGGGCTGGCTATGACAGTAGTCAGAGATATGCACCAGAGTCATAGGGAAGTTTAACCTGGGTCTACATCACAGGACTATTGGTGCCATAAACACCAAAAGACCAAGTAACCCAAAAACAGAACAAAATAAACAAAACAAAACACCGAACTGTTTCTGAACTCTATGTCTATAGAGCAGGTATGGCAGGTATGGGGTGTCAGATGGCTCAGTGGTTAGGTAGTCAGACATGTAGCAGGAAGGTTGCTGGTTCATTTCCCAACTGTGCCAAATGTCCTTGTGTTCTTGGGCAAGGCACTTAACCCTAAAATGCTCCAGGAATAATTTTGCTGTACTTACTGTAAGTCACTCTGGATAAAATGTTCTCCTAAATGACTAAAATGTAAAGGTATTTTCCGCTGTCAAAATATCTCTGATAATCTTTGAAGTCCTTATTGTCAGACAGGTCAAAGTATGTGCTTGTTTGTGAATGTGGGAGCTTTGGACTCCAATATTCTGTCTGCAATGTTGTCAAAATGAAGTAGATTACACAGACACCTTTTGTTCAACATGCTCTTATCTTGATAGTAGCCTAAACACAGCAGTTAATGTACCTCAATAATACAATATCAATATTCCTGACACAATTTAAACCAGTTAATATTGGGAACTTTAAAACTGAATTGCATTGTAGCAAGTAGAGATGTTTCAGAATCACATTTTAGTGTGTAGAACCTTCTAGTCCAAAATATCTGAAATAGTTCAAACTGTGTAGTGTTGATGCCCTTGATGGACAAGCAGGTGACTTTCACAAGGACACGTTAACTCCTCCTCCTTCTCTCTGAGAGTCTCCCCTTAACATTCTCCTATTCCATACAGTTTTTTGCCCACTTTCCCAAAAGCATCTTAATAAGTCTATATTAGAACAATATGACCCTATTGTAATAACAATGATTCAGTTGAAACCTGATCCAACTACCATTATAAAAAATAAATTGTGTAGGTTCCTGAAAAGTAAATTATTTGGAAGGGTATCCTTCAGTTAGCCATCTAGGTTAGGTTGCACCAGATCACTCACAGAGACTAATAGAGGCCTCGAAAAAAACATTTGAGTGCTGCCAGTGGGTTCAGATGTCTTTGTTGGAAAGATTGAAAGATTTTTTTTAACAGAATTTCTGCAGCCACAGAAGATGTCATTTTCTCACCTAGGACTTACTACTAAGTCTTTCGTCTAAAGGGGGACAATATGAGACTTTAGCAAAGGAAATTGTTTTCAATTTTGAAAAGCCCCTGATATTGTCCCCCTTTAGACAAAAGACTTAGTAGCAAGTGCTTGGATGCCAGGATTGGACAGGTGTCCAATCAAAATCCTCTATAAACACCTAGCAAAATACCATGTCTTGGTTAGTCTTCATGAACAATAAAATCATACTTGCTTTTATGCAAAAAAAAGGCTAAAATATTTTCTATCGTTCAAACACATTTAAATACTGAATGTAATAGTTTAATGGGACCTTAAACCTTTAAATTCTAAATGTATTTCAATAAATGGTTTATAGAGAGCCAACAAAAACTTTCAGACATACTACTGTATTGTTACTAAAATCCACAGTATATAATAAACATTAATAGAAAAAAAAAACATAAAATCAGATTCTTCAGACTAAACTCAGTCGATCGCTGTAATATTTCACTCATCAATTTATCCAGCTTCAGGTGGTTTCATCCTCTCAACTTTTGGTTTCTTATCCTTTATTTTTTAGTCAGGTAATAAATTACAACAACCTGGTTATCCACAAAAATATTTCAGAGCATCAGAGTTCAGAGTTAGTGAACTGTCCAGTATAGCGTGTTAGGGTTAACCACCAGTATTCCTCCTGTGAACTGTTATGAGTGTGGGAATGATTTAACTGATAACACACCAGTCTATATGCAGTTCGACAGACTGATGATGATGGGAGCTGAATGTGCACCACTGAGCTGTTCCAGAACAGGGCTACTGAGTGTTTGGGGGTCCTTATAGCTTGGGGCTTGCCCCTGAGGATGGAGGGGCCACCGCTTCGCCTTCCAAGGTGCTGGTCTTAGGCCGCTTAGGCTCAGGGGGCTGACACACTGGGTCAGTGGGGGGAGAGGGACGTTCTGTGAGAAGAAGATGAAACAACAGAGCTTTAATCATCGATCAATATCCTGCAGGCAGCGTCTGTAATATGCAGTCTCACCTAGCAGTGGCTCAAATTGCTGAAACAAGGATATTTAGTAACTTATTTTTGGTCGAATCACAATTGGGTAAAGGGGATAATTTTAGGCTTTGAATTAATCTTTGCGCTGTTCAAAGCATACAGGGTATAGGCCAGAATAACGCAAATGGACACAGAGGTCAAGGGAAACAAGTCACTAAATAAACACGATTTACTCCTGTGTTTCAGAGGATAATCACAGGTTAAATACTGTAATAAATCAAACCAATATTAATTAGAAATAGGATACATCTTCTAAAATGTTATTTTATTGGTTAAGGCCTCAGAGGCGGATCCCATTACGCCATATTAGTAACCAGCATAATACTGTTCATAACAAATGCCTGGCCATCACATATATGGTGGACCAATCCCTGTGTTGGTTTGCTGTGGATATACTGACCATGTTTGGCTTTCTCTGTGGACGAGGGTGTGGAGAAGGAAGCTGTAGATCTGGATACAACGGGAGTCAGAGATATACGTCTGAAGAAACACGGAAAAGGACAGCGACTTACGAGTAAGATTTTATATCTAACACAACCATGGAATTCAATGTACAGTCATTATGTCAGTTTATACATACTTAAGACGCAACATAATTCAGGAATCATGGAGAAAAACTAACCCTGCAAGCAAATAATCTACCTTTACTACAGGCAACCTTTGCTCATTCTCCATGCCCTTAATCTATTTTCATACGCAGAGCGATAATGACCGGACACACATTTACCCACATGTCCATCCACTGTCTGCCTGAAGCCTCACAGGATTATCAGTATTTGAATAACAGTGGGGGGTCCAAAGAGCCTCGAGTACCAGACAGAGTTTTCAACTGACAGTAAGTCAACTGTCTTTTGCAAGACTTCTGAATATTCTGGAACATAACTAGACTCAGCTACCGGTTGCCCCAGCCTCTCCCAGGTTAAATGCTGTGGCTGTGATGCAATAGCCATAAGGAGGCAGTCAGCCTGGCTACAATGACCAATGATAATCTAATCAACAAAAACAGACTAACAATAAAACTCCTACTGAAATTTGTTTTCAAACTTTACAGAAAGTATTTGATTTACCTCATAATTATAAAATGTTTCACTATTATTAACAATCTTGTGCTTGTCTTTATATTTTGGGGTTTGAAACATCTTATACTGGTGGGTGAACGATGAGTGGAGATCTCAATGTTTCAAATAGACCCAAGTGGCAAGAAGTGAATTCCCCAATACTCTTCCACTCATTTTACCATTCATAATTAGAAAAATTTTATTCAAAATTTTGGAAGATTTTATTCACCAAACTAAATTAAAACTAGCAAATCAGATTAATATCTACAACTAAAATAATAATGTGAAAAGAAAATATAAATAAAAGCTAATGAAGGACAACAAACTTTGCCAGTTGCTGCTAACAACAGGCCACTTGAATGTCAGGGATTTGAAAAAATGTACATAATGTAATAACACACTACAGTCCTTTATCAGAGACAGTGAGAGATAAATACACAGACACACGCGTGCACACAAAGCTTTTCCATTCAGACTAACTCATTTTAACTTTTAGTTTCAGAATCTAGTGTCTAAATACATTTGTAAAATTAGTAAGGTAATTGACCAGAACAGCAAATTTAGAGCAGACTTTCCCAATTTTTGTGAATTCAAAGTCCACGGAAGGTTTGGGATAGCCGAAGATCTGTTTCTGACCACACTGCTAGCTTAACTTAGAAGAAATTAACAGGGGTGTAAACATCAGAGTTCAGCAGCCGCAGTCGGTGGATCTTAATTGGGGACGCCGGGCTCGTATTACCGTCCAGACTGGGGGAAATGGAACGGTATCACATGATGGGTTTTATGCGCTACACACCATTCCATTCACTCCATTCCCGAACATAACGCGAGCCCAGGGTCCTCAATTAAGATCCACCGACTGTGGCTGCTGAACTCAGATGTTTACACTCCTGTCAATTGAGAGAGGAAATCCCATGTTTATCTGTTACTGATTTTGTTATATTTTTAGTCATTGTCATATGTGTATATTGATTAGAGGATATTGCTGCTGAAATAGTCTGATTCAAACTAGCGAATGACAGAAATCCTCCCAGAGAGACTCTTATTATGGTACATGTTGTCTTCTAAAGACTAAATGAAATAGAATAGTATACCATATTACAAACATTTTAATATTTAAAATGTTACCAGTAATTACAGCAATCTTTAAACACATCAGTAGAAACCCAAACTCTGTAATATCAAATGCATTGCATTTCTGTGCATGTACAGTAACGAAATAAACTTAGCCAAATGCCGATTTCTAACCTGCATTTCCTATTGAACATATGCCGACGTTAAATTCAGGTAAAATCAATGTATCAAGTGCGTCTGGAAAATTACGTCAGATATTTGTGCCTTTACTCAGGTTGTCTGAGTAAAATAAAGAAAACGTCTGAATAATCCTAACTGGCAGTTTTGATCTCCCAATAATCGGTATCGGCCTTAGAAAATCATAATCGGTCGACCTCTGGCTGCAAACCCTGGTTTGGGAAACACTATTACATGAAGGATACTCACTAGTATACACACGGGCG
>JACXGM010005679.1:12059-23955 GCA_016801145.1 Umbra pygmaea
GGGGGCACTGGCAGCCGGGGCTTTAGTGGCGCAGGGCTTACCCCAGCCCTCCAGGGTGTTCAGGGTGATTCTGCGAGGCTGCGTCTTGGCCCTGCCAGGGGTCTTTTTATCCTCTCCCCCACGGGTCTGGGGGGTGGGGGGTGGCAGGGGGGTGGCTGGGGAGACCAGGGGGGCGGGGTTAACAGACGCAGGGGATTTGGGAATTGGGGACACGTTGCGTGGCGCCGCAGGCTTCTTGCCCTTCTTCTCGGCGGGGTTGCCCGGGGTGACGATCTCCAGGGCGGGGGGTTTCTTCAGGGGAGTGCCCAGTTCACCGGGGCTGAACGACAGGAAGGAGCAGTAGCCGTCCGTGGAAGACACCGCCAGGAAAGAACCGTCGCGGGACCTACAACAAGACATTGCATCATCACTGACGAGGTCAGGGGGAAAACCACAGATGGGAAACTTCAACCTCCTAAAAAAAAATAACAGAGCAAAACAAAACGTCTGCGTGGAGGAAGAGAATGAAGACAGAGAGTGAGGGCGAGTACCAGGTGAGGTCGCTGAGGGTGTGGTAGTGGATGTTGGACACGTAGCCAAAGGGCAAGGTCTGCTGGGTGTCATACAAGAAGATGGAGTCCTCTGATGCGATGGCAAACACCAGCCTGTAGGGCAGGCCAAAGGTGTTGGGCAGAGGCAAGGCACTGCCATCTGGTGGGCATAAAGGGAGAGGAGCAACAGGAAGACAGACCGAGGGGAGGAAGAGAGTTAGCCATCAACATAATTTACAGTGACCGTCTCCACCACAGCCCCTCTCTAGGTTTCTTCCTAGCTTCTAAAGAAAAATGTAAGGAAACTGATTGCCTCAAAAAAATTTATTTAGTTCATATAATTAACAGTCACTGTTCTGCCATCGTTTAAACAGTCTGAAAATAATTTGTGTATTCGGAGTCTCTCCTTATGCATTTTGTTTGGAAATGTATCAAAACGGTTGACTGTTAATTATATGAACTCAAACTTTTGAGGCAATTAGTTTCCTTAATTTTGTGTAGAACGTTAGCCACTGTGCTTATATTCTTATTGTTGCTTGCTCCTTGGGGTTTTAGATCAAGCATCTGTAACAGCACTTTGTGACATCTACTGATGAAAAAAAGGCTATCATGAATTACCGTACCGGTCCAAATAAAAGACAACCCTCATTATAAAACGACCCCCCCCCTTTCATCACTAATATTTGGAAAAATACCAGTACCTTTTAAAGACCAAATCTTGTTATTATAAATAATGTCATTTTATTTTAAAATAATTCTAATGTTATAACATAAAACATTAAATAAAATCATGTTATCAATATATTTTAAAGAAAACATTAAAAAATCTCTTGGAAGCGGCCGCTGTGAGGACCAGGAAAACATTCTGACTATTCACATGTTTAGTCTTTCTGGGCTCGCCATCTATGAACATAACATTCTGACTATTCACATGTTTAGTCTTTCTGGGCTCGCCATCTATGAACATAACATTCTGACTATTCACATGTTTAGTCTTTCTGGGCTCGCCATCTATGAACATAACATTCTGACTATTCACATGTTTAGTCTTTCTGGGCTCTGGCCATCTATGAACATAACATTCTGTGACACCATATTTCTTGACAGCTTGAGATGTTTGATGACTGCGCTGCATTTATCACCACAATCTTAACATTTGCATTGTAACTTTTGTTATAGGTTGACCTACTTTTGAGCCACTTTGCTTGAGCTGATCAGTGTCTCTCCATCTTTCAGGCCGCTGCCCTGTAAGCTAGTTGTGATTGATGCGGGCTTCAGTCAGCAAGAGAACACTTGTTTTACAGTTTTTTTTGCGCCATCTGTGTTTGTGGATGTGTACTGCCATTTAAAAGTATAAGCCGCTTTCGACCGGAGGGATTTTTGCAGTTCCTAGAACACAACGTTCCTATAACCCTTTTTTTCTCGTGTTTCGACTGGACCAATTTGGGGATTATTAAGTTCCTCAAACCGCAGTTCATGTAACTCTCTCAACTCTTACTTCAGAGCAGGGTCTTTAAATTTTCCCTTTTCCTAGGTCTACATTGATTGGTCCAATTTTTAAGTCAGGCCCATCGTTTCGTTTGTTGTGCTCCTATCTTCTTCATTCATATTACGCTGGAGCCTTCATTTTCTGTGTTTCTCTGTTAAGTACTCCAGCCTTTAAACTCCATTATAAGGACATGTCAACACAACACTCTGTTATGAATTGTTTTGGATGTCATTTTCAGCCCCATAATCTGAACAAACAGCAAGCCACTGAAGGAACCCAGCACTATTTGAGATAAAAACAATCAGATCATCCGCATACATATGGTGATTTACACACTTATCTCCAATCATACACCCATTGTTACTAGAACATTCAACTGTGAAGTATTGTTGTATTGGTGTTATGCTAAAGTCTAGTGACAATGCTATAAAGAATGTTGCGTCACTCCCTTAACCATCCTACCAGTTCCTATGGCCACTTAATCAGTGCGAACGCAAATAGCAAAACCGGTTTTGGGGGAGAGTAGTTAGTAGAAATGTTTAGAAGTGGACTGTTCCTAGAACTACGTTCCTGTAACAACTTGGTCAGAAAGCGGCTATAGACCCTGAATAAATGATGAGGCCATTCTTTCAGACGTATTTCTAGGGAAACTGTCTTATATTTGGACCAATACAGTAAATGTGATTATGTTAAGGAATTCAATTCTATATGAGCATCTTAAATACAGTTTAAGCAGTTTAGAATGGTATAACAAGATGATAGTGTTATGAACCTGTGTATGAACCTACACAGAAGAAGCCTGACAGTGCAGGGACTTCACAGCCTTTGGGAGAAAGGAGCCAAGGCCATAAGGGGCTCTTCTACTGGGGTAAAAAGGGCTACCACGGTGACCTGCATTTTTCTAGTCAGCAGTGACAGAGAGGCTACCAAAAGGCCATCAATGGCTAAGCTCATTATTAAGATCAAACTTACAGCTTATAACTCTTATCTATTAAATATTAGACTGTAATAACATCACAGATCTAATATACGTTTTATGCCATTCAGACTAACAGGCAGGTTACTAACAGGACAGGGCACAAAGATCTGATTATGGTTACTACAGGTCATTTAGGGAAGGCCTTCTTCAAGGCAATCCAGACAGAAGAGGTTTCTGGGAAGTTCTCGCTAGACTAGAAGGTGTTAGATAGTTCTTATCAATGATGTAACGCCCACTCCCCCAGCCCTTAAGAGCTCTGAGGACTTCTATGCCATAACTTTGCCATTCTGTTCCTGATGACTGTGATGCCTGTTGTGTTGATAGATGAAATAATAAAGATCCACTGCTACCAGACTTAAAGAGACCAAGATGTTCTCCAGCAAAATAACCCTCTTCTTCAATTGAACTGTTAAGAATGTGTCCGTACCGTCTCCTTTCTTGGTCCTCAGCTCAAAGTAGATGGGGCAACAGCGTACAGCCAGAGTAGCTTTTGCAGGGCAGGGCAGGTGAGCTATGGGCCTAAGAAACAGAGAGATACACCCCTGTTCTGACACAACCACATACAAAGACAGCCAGAACCAAAAACCAGCACGGCTGTACGTCCAGGCTTAAGTATTCACAAAGTCCTACTGGCTGGAAGCAGGAAAGCGGGTTACCTCTTGAGGTTCTTCCTGGAGAAGACGTAAGTGGTGTTGGTGATGTTCTCCCCTGCCTCGACACACCCCGCTAGAGAAAAGGGGACATTGAAGAGATGGTGTCAACAGGATGTGACCTATGACCTCCACACATCACAGGATATGACATCAGCACAGGACACTGTCTAATTGTTTGGGGCTCCATGCGGGCCTGGCTAAGCTGCCACTATGACTTCCTGTTTCATATCAACGTGTCTGGGTACCTGGAGCTAACAGGAAGGATCCGTCCGGTGTGAAGCTCAGACGTCTGAAGAAAGATCTCATGCTGTCGTCATGGAACATTCGGTACTGTTTTACCTGCAAACAAACGAACAGACACATGAACACAAAACCCACTAAGAACCGATTATATTCAACTTTGTCAATGCACAGAATACAAACCATGGCAATGTAACTTTGAATAGCATCTAAGCCAGACAGTGCAAAACAATAATACTGACTATACATTATTTATTTAACATTTCTTATCTATTTAAACAAGTTAATTGATGGAGAACAAGTTCTCTTTTGCAGCAACGACTTGGGTAGGTCACACATAATTACAATGTGCACAAACAAGCTAAGAAACAAGAAAAAAACATTACAAAACCAACTTGGTCAGTAATGAAAGTATCTTCAAGTAAATGTCGGAAATGTCCTAAAGGCACCAGTTCCTCCGACTTAAATGTACATTGTAATTCATTCCATTTGAGGGGCAAAAAACCTCTACCCAGTTCAGTGGAGATCTTACAGATCTCTAATGACAGCCATCCCTGAGCTCTGGTCTGGTACCAACTCATCAACTTGCATTTTAAAAAGGAGAACCTATCATCAATCCAGAGTTCCAAATATTTCTAAGCATGAACACGATCAACGGGGCACCATGCAATGTGCAAATACACAAATCACCACATGTAGATGTTCATTTGAAAAAAGCATATACTTGTTTCGCCTGCATTAAGTACCAGTTTCAGTTCAACAAAAGCATTCTGTATGGCTATAAAGGATAGAGAGTACAGAAAGGGCCTGGTCAGCTGTAGGGGCAATAGCATAAACAACCTTATCATCTGCATAGAGGTGAGGTTTACAGTAATTTATAGTTGAACCAATATTATTAATATAAAAGGTGAAACGAACCAGAGCTAGAATCCATCCCAGTGGAAGCCCTTTCACTATGTTAAGAATTGTCATGATTTAAGTCCATTAGTAGATAAAGATTGTGTTCTATCTGTTAAATATTTTTCAAACCATCTACAGGCAGCCAGGTCTAGTCCAATTGATGACAGCCTCTTAAGAAGTAATGTAAGATTCATAGTGTCAAAAGCCTTTGCTAAATCAATAAACAGAACTGTACAATGCTTCCCTTTATCAATTCCACTTCTAATGCCATCCAGTACCAGAGTAGGAGCAGAAATTGTACTATGAGTTGGTCTAAAGCCAGACTGATATGTATTAAAAATAAAATGGAGCGCAACTGCAGGTTAATAAATTTATTAAATATTTTTACAAGACAAGAAAGCCTTGAGATTAGTCTATAATTGTTTAAATCACTGGGATCATCACATTTAGAAAGCCTTGAGATTAGTCTGTAATTGTGTAAATCACTGGGATCATCACATTTAGAAAGCCTTGAGATTAGTCTGTAATTGTTTAAATCACTGGGATCATCACATTTAGAAAGCCTTGAGATTAGTCTGTAATTGTTTAAATCACTGGGATCCTCACATTTAGAAAGCCTTGAGATTAGTCTGTAATTGTTTAAATCACTGGGATCCTCACATTTAGAAAGCCTTGAGATTAGTCTGTAATTGTTTAAATCACTGGGATCATCACATTTAGAAAGTGGAGGTACTAGAGCCGTCTTTACAACCTTAAAAATTATACCTGTGAGTGACTCATCAATAATAGTTGCAGCAAGTTGAAAGAGACGAGGATTAAAATCACCTGCCCAGGTAGCATTTTTGTATCAATAGATAAACAGGCTTTAAACCTCCTCAGAGGTAACCCTCTGAAATTGCAAAGATGCTTCCACAGCTTTAGCTAAGAAACATTCAGGAGAAAAACCAGGTGGTCTCAACATGGTACTAGCTTCATAATCAGTCTTTCTGGGAGCTTTTAATCATTGCAATTTTCACCTTTTAGATCCACCTTCATGAATGCATTGTATGCATGTTAAGTTGTATAGTGTGTATAGTTTGTAAATCAGGCGTGCGATGGTGTTTGGTCTATGATTGTGTTTAGTTGTTTAGTGTGTGTATACACCGCATTCCAAATTATTATGCAAATGATATTATACACTGATTTTCCTAAATAGTCGATGCAAATGACAGTCAGTATAGTTTTCAAGTCACCAACCATTAAAGTATAAGTCCAATTTCATTGATGGCTGTATAATTTGTAAATAAGGTGTGCAATGGTGTTTAATCTATGATTGTGTTTAGTGGTTTAATGTTTATAGTTTAACTGTAAATCAGGCGTGCGATGGTGGTTAGTCTATGATTGTGTTTAGTGGTTTAATGTTTATAGTTTGACTGTAAATCAGGCGTGCAATGGTGGTTAGTCTAGGATTGTGTTTAGTGTTTTAATGTTTATAGTTTGACTGTAAATCAGGCGTGCGATGGTGGTTAGTCTATGATTGTGTTTAGTGGTTTAATGTTTATAGTTTGACTGTAAATCAGGCGTGCGATGGTGGTTAGTCTATGATTGTGTTTAGTGGTTTAATGTTTATGGTTTGACTGTAAATCAGGCGTGCGATGGTGGTTAGTCTAGGATTGTGTTTAGTGTGTGAGAGGTTTTCCTCTCAGCTAGGTCTGACCTCTCCCTCTCCAGCCGATCCAGAGCTCATCTTACTGACGCTGTAGGCCTTCTTCCTGCTCTGGGTCCCGTACACACGCATCACCCTAAAAGCCAGCGAGAGACAGGGAAGCAGAGAGGGAAATGCTGGCTAAATGTCTCGCTGAACACTGAAAACAGGAAATCCAAAATGGCATCCCACAGACCACCAGAGCCTTTGTGTTTGTTCTGTTCTTACCGGTCACAACTGAGTGTGGCCACGTACTGGCCTAGCGGGTCCCAGGTCACTCCTTGCACATAGCTCTTATGATCATTAAAGATGCACAACTTCTGACCTGAAAAATATGACAAAGTTAATACCAGTGTTATAACTAATGACTAACATCAAGTTACAAGTTTGTCACATGTACAGAAGGCCGCAGGTGTTACCGTAATACATGTACAGTAGAAATAGTGCCCACTCCAACAATGCAATAAAAATCAAAAGACGTGCAAATGAAAATACATAATTTCTACCAATAATCTTATGATAAGTGGACTAGAGATCAAACATAACACACTGCTCAAAATTATCATCACAATATTACATCAAGTCAATGAAACATCAGGGATATCAATCTATATCCAGTTAGGAAGCATTAGTGATTGTGAATCAATGTCATATGTTTTGGCGCAAATGAATGTGACAACAGATGCACTGGAGGAAACAGCAAGACAACCCCAAAATGGGAGTGGTTTTGCAGGTGGTGGCAACAGGAAAGAAATTATCCTGTTAGTTCTGGTAGCATGAGGCGGACAGGTAGTTCAGCTCCTCCAGGATGGTACATCCATACTTGCTGTCGCAAAAAGGTTTGCTGTGTCTCCCAGTACAGTCTCAAGAGCATGGAGGAGATACCAGGAGACTGGCCATTACACAAGGAGACCAGGAAAGGGCTGTAGAGGGGTATCAACCCGGCAGCAGGACCGGTTTCTGTTCCTTTGTGTGAGAAGACTGCAACATCACCCAGTATGACCGGTTTGGCGGTGGGTCAGTGATGAAATGGAGGGTCATACAGATGTCCACAAGCTAGCCAACGGTACACAGACTGCTGTTAAGTACCGTGATCAAATCCTCAGACCCATCGTCAGACTTTGGACCCTAAGTTCCTCCTGGTGCAGGACAACGCCCGGCCTCATGTGGCCAGAGTATGTAGGCAGTTCCTGGATGATATTCCTCATTGATGCCATTGACTGGCCCTCACGTTCTCCAAACCTGAATCCAATTGAGAACCTCTGGGACGTTATGTATCAGTGCATCTGATGCCACCAAGTTGCGCCACAGACTGTCCAGGAGCTCACCGATGCCCTGATCCAGATCTAAGAGTTGATCCCCCAGAACACCATCCGCCGTCTCATCAGGAGCATGCATATAACCCTTGACATGAAAGTGAAATTTCTTTGAAATTCTGAACAATTATTAAAATGTAATTAGTGAAATACCTGGTTTGGATATGTGATCAGCCCCTTAGAGTAACCATTATTAGCTTGCTCAGGTACAACCAGTCACCACAAAATTTGACTGAACTCAAACCATTCTACAAGGAAGAATGGGCGAATACTCCCCAATCTAGGTGCACATAGCTAATAGAGACATACCCAAACAGACTGACGGCTGCAATTAAAGCAAAAGGTTGCTCTATGAAGTATTAAATCATGGGACTGATCACTTTTCCAACTCAGTTTCCAAACTGTTGCCTTTTTACGTTACTTGAAAGTTGTAAGGCAGAATGTGTAAATAAATAAAATATTTTAATGTGTTTTGAGTTCAGGCTGTAAGTCAAAAAAGTAACCATTTCAAAGGGGTCTGCAGGGTCCAGTAAGAACTAACGTCTGGCCAGTAAACAAAGATAGTCACTTGCCCGTTTGGGCCAGTGCTCAATTTTGCCATTTAAATGAATAGTCTCGTATTAAAACGTTTGTCCGTAATAGTTGTCCCACCCCTGCTTTATTTTCACTTATCTCAAGTTAAAATCTATGTCTGTCATATGCGGTTCCTTCTCCCTTCTCGGTTTGGCAATACCGGGGTCGTCTTTTTGACCAATAATATTTGAATGCTTGTCTGTTTTAACCAATCAAAATGTTGTATGCATTAGTGCAGGACCCACAACGAATGTGATCCTTTAATCGAAAGAATTGTTTTTGTGGGTTGAAAATTAACGTATTGAGCAGCGACACCGTTATTAAGTTATTATACTGTGGACATTTGCTAAAAATGGGTGTTTTCGGTAAAATAGTTTTAATACTTCTTTTTAGGAATCAAACAAGGGCAAATAAACAAATAAGATTTGACTGCGTCTTTTCAAAGCTTAATGAACAAGCCAATCAGAAGCTTCCTTATTAGAAATCACCTTCTCTCGCCAAATGATGCAGCCAGCTCGTGGCAATATACGTTGTCGTTGATTACGGAACAATTACGAACATTAAATGTGTCTCTTGAAGAAATATATTTTGCCATCGCTAAAGTCCTCACAAATAGCTTTCATGACCTGATTGCAGAGAAGTTTTGCACTTCTCAACAACACGTAGCCTTATGAATTTAACATACACTTTAATGAGGCGGACTCGAAGGTGCAAAACAGATAAATACAGTCAGTCTATTTTTGAAAGATCACACGGGACGCAATCACCCAGGGACTGAGGGACTCTCTCGCCTCCTGGGATCTGACTGTAGATAGCTAAGCCACAAACTTGAATGGATGGACACAACTACAGTGTTTGGTCATAGACAACACATGGCAATAGGTATGTAGATGTAAACAAGATGACAAGTTATTTATCATGACAGTTATTAAGAAAAAATGTTGTATTATTAGCATGAATACAATTCAGATGCAGTTACCTAGCAAACTGATATCATTCAATGTAACGGTGCTAATTTTGGCAGCATTGTAGTCATTTTAGTTTTTTTACAGTATAACTCTGGAAAACAGGTCTTTAGTGTTTGGACAAGGTGATCAGAATGTGCTCATGATGGAAATAATATGTTGCCTGAATAAGCCTATTCCATGTTGCTAAATTAAAAATAATCTTAAATAAGGTTGTTATATATAATACTACTAAATCCTTTCAATCACATGAAAGTTGTTTAAATAATTTTGATACACTTGTACATTATTCTACATAGTTTAAAGACCCCCCCAAGAGGACATTTTTATTTCCCTTATCATTTCAATACCATTAGAAATATAAAATTATATTTGGGGACCGCGTGGCATAGTGGGGTATGTCGCTGCGTTGCAGGACAGTCTACTTAATGATGGTCATGAGTTCGAGCCTGACCATGGGTTCTCTGACATTTCCCGGGCCTCCTGCATGAGGCAGTGCAATATTAGCATAGCGCTGCCCTGGATTTGGGTTAGATAAATCAGATTATTGCTTTCCAGTGACTCCTTGTGTTCAAATTGAGCACCTATAAATTCAATCGTGGAAGTATAGTCAATAAACGCATCATCCTGTGCATGATCCGTTTGAAAACTTCCGTGTTGTGTGAACAGCAACAGTGCAAAAATAAATCGGCGGCTTGGGCGACCTGTGGTTGGGTGAACCACGTGCACACCCCTCGTCATCCCACAGATCTGTACAAGAAGTTGTGGAGCTGCCGTCAAGGCAGAATTGAAGAGGGAATTGGAAAGGGGAGAAAATCCGGAAAAAAATACATTTTTTTGTGCTGTTCCAACTAATTGTGTCTGGGTTTACCCATTTTGGGAAGTTCCTAAATAAAACCTAAATGACCAGGTAATCTGAGTTTATAACTAACTAGTTACCATAAATAATCATTTTCTATTCTTAATATAGATCACTGGTTACTAATGAACTCCTGTTACTTGTCATTTTTTTCTTAATCAGGAATTTCCCAAATCTTGTGAACTCAACCACACTTAGTTTGGAATGCACAACATTTACCTCTGTACATGTGTCTTAGGGCAATATTAACTAAATATTATTTTACATCTCACCTACAATGTTGTCAAGAGGGGAAAATACATTAATGGATGTCGTAGTGCTGGGCGGTATACCGGTTCACACCGAATACCGGTATTTATTTTCGTTATGATATGAATTTTTTATATACCGCCATACCGGTGTATTTAAATAGACAACGTCCGGAAAGCAGCGCCTTTGCGACACTGCTGAATACATTAAATTCCAACCTGGAATGCTGTTTGATTCATATAGCCTACTCTACTATTTGGGTGGGCTTTTATGTCAATCTGGGTGCAATCTATAGTAGCTACTATAGAATTCGACAGGAGGAATGCCCAAGACAGAACGCGAGTGTAGCTTCTGTAGAATATACGGCAGGAGGAATGCCCTCGAACAAGCCGAAATCATGGTAAACATTCATCTTCTTTATCAGCAGAAACAGGCATATAAAAAAGTTTTGTCTCTAAAGTTTAAAACAATTGAATTTCTAGTGGAAAATGGATAGTAAAGTTGTGCTTTCTTTCTTCAGTGAAAGCATACAACCGATAGTTTGTTAGTTACTGTTCGAATTCCGATGGTTTCTATAATAATTTACACGCGTCTATGAAGTGACAGTAGTTTAAATGATTGTCTCTAAAACAGCTACATGTGTATTTTACAGTTAAAACGAATTCTACTGTGCATATAGCAACTCTTTCATCGTAAGAATAATATAATGGGCGGGTGAACACCATGTTACAATTAATAAAATTATGAATATTGTATTCATTCCCGGTTTTCGGATAATAAAACACTTTAGCATTCGTAACTGCATTTACTTTGCAAGTCTAAGGATATGGCCAACTGGTATATTCTGTATGATGTGTCTAGGATTATTACTGTCTGCTCGTAAAAGTGTTATACTCTGCGACTTGAGTTAGATGGTATAGTTTCCAAAATATCAACGTTGTATAAGGGCAATGTCTAAAATGTATATATTCTTTCTAGGTCTCTCTGCTGCAAATTTTAAATTTGGATCTGATGAGTTAAGAGAGAAACTCTATGAAAAGAACATACAATAGCCTATGTGCCTATATGCCATTCCATAGAATATATAATATATTATATCTAGCGCCCTATGGTTTCCGCGTTGCGTAAAACACGGACAGAATCGCGGAATGTATCAATAAAAACGGAATTTACTTAGCTATAACACAGAATCTCGCGGATATTAGTAATATTAACAACTGTCATTGAGTGTGTCATAATACAAAAGGCAGCAAACATGGAAGTTTATTTGCGCTCTATTGATAGGCTATATGCAGTGTTTCTCTACCAAATTTGGCCAGCATGCGCTCCGTCATATAGTTCAAACGTTGTAATCCGCTTGATAACTGACAGCGATTAACAACGGTATTTACTCCATTCTACATTTTCCAATCAAACAACGCTTGTTTTTTTCCAATCACTTATCCAAATGCATATAACC
>JACXGM010005679.1:24055-34724 GCA_016801145.1 Umbra pygmaea
AGCAATTCTCTGACGGTCAGGCAGCTCGCACTCAGCGAGAGCAAGGTCGAAATAGCGGGACTGCTGCTTAATGTTATGGCTTTGTCCACACGATTGCGCCTGATACAACTTATTAAAATAACGTTTATAAATATTTTTGTTTGTCGTTGTTCCACTTTTCTTCCATATCTTAGGAAATCTTTGTCTACTCTTATTTTTTGTTGTGGGTAGATTCATCTGTAAGAAGAAATAATGTGTTATTAACATGACTAATATTTCGTGAAATAGCCTTCTGCCTGTCTAGAAATAAGTTTGATCATATGGACAGTACATTTAGCCTTCCTGGCAAGGATTGTGCAAACTGTACAGCAAAAGTCTCTATATTTTAGGTTCGGGTGCAGGCTTCTGAATGCAACTTTTGTCCAAATCACGGAAATTGGAAAAAATAACGGAAATCACGGAATTTGAAAAAATAAATAAAACGAAATTGGCCAAAAAAGAACACTAATTTCATAGGGCCCTATATATAAAATATAATTTATTTTGTATCCCACTTTAGGAAAAGCTGGTCTACAACAACAGCACAGAACAAAAATAATGACTGCAGTTATCAGTGTGTAAAAAAACTTTCTATATAGCGCGCCTCCGAACCGTTTGTAAAAACTTGCATATCACACGAAGTATATTGCTAAAATACAGTAGGCTACTAGTGTGGAATTATTCTACAATATTCACTTATCATGACAGTAAAATAGACCATCCTAAGTCAATCTACTGCAATAATTCCTATCTCAAACTGTAGAAAGAATGCTGGGAACACTTGATTATGTATGAAAAAAGAAATACCGTCAAATACCGTGAAACCGGTAGAATTTTGACAAATACCGTGATATACATTTTTGGTCATACCGCCCAGCCCTAGGATGTCGTTTTTTGGTTACACATAAAAAACCTGCATTTATATAAAGAAACACAGGTTTTCATTAAATTTTTCCAAATTTAATTTGGGCCAGCAGTAATTTTTAGACCAACTGGCCCGAAAGGGCCAGTGAGAAAAAAGTAAACGTTGGACCCTGGGGGTCTGATGGTTTTCTAAAGTCACTGTATTGTATATAAAGTCTGTACATGTGAACAGTAATCCATGGCACAAGAATATTATGACTAGTTTTGACAGGAGTTTTACCTAATGACTAACAAGTATACAGTTACTAACAGTGTCCTAAATAACAAAGACACTACAAGTCGATTGGTTGTAAGCTGTTAGTAAGCTGCCTTTTCAGTCGTGCGTACACCAATCAATACATTATTTTCCTTTGTGTTACATGAGACATCTAATTTGCAACTGTCTCAGAACTGAAGTTTCCATATTTAATTGTTTTTATTATAATTTTTTACTAAAAATGTCTCAATGATACTCCACACTACCTGCTTTAACAAGAGGAGTGTTATGGCGTGTGATTCTGCCCAACCGTCTCTCGCAATTTCACATCTGAATGAAGTGTTAAAGGTGCAATTTATAGAATTGAGTCGTAACAACGGAACTACTTTCTCTTTCAGGTGACCAGCTTACGAACACTGTAATAATGGTATTCCTTGATATAAAACCCACAAAAGTATGTATATGGGACAATGTTTCCCTACACTATGGACTGCTTGTTTATACACAAAAGCATGACCTAAATGCGTAAATTTGACGACGTCTGCCCCCTGACAAACAGAGTGGAAGCACAACATTACGTCCTCATTGGCATACCTGTTAACATGGGACAATTATTCCTTTTATTTAATGATTTTGCCATCTAAACTGCTTTTTCTGATTCTTTATACTGTATATATCATGAAATACATGTGCTGCAGCTTTTGGAAGCTGGTCAATGAAAAAGAAAACAGTATTTTTTTATGAAAATAGCAAATTTAAGTCAAGGATGTTAAGTTATATTTACCTGAAACTGCGACAAAATGGGTGCGCGTCATACCACCAAAAGCCTCATTAACACAGAAATGACTAGAATGTTTTTACACAAACACATCTTACCTTTCATGACGTCCCACATAATGGCTGTGTTGTCCACTGAACCAGAGACCATGAAGTTCCCATCACGTGTCCAGCAGATGTCATATACATCCTCTATGTGACCCCTAGCAGCAGTTCAAAACACCAAGGTGGTTATGAAGTGATACACGGGGAGGGGCATGTGTTGTACATGAGGGCAGTGGTTCAAGCGATTCACCTCAGGGTCTTCACCACGCTCCAGCTCTCCTTGTTCAGCTGAGAGTCTTCCTCCTCCTGGAAGGACGGAGCCAGCTCGAGCTCTTTACTGTCATTCAGCTTCCATAACAAGATGGCCGCATCTGTCAACACAGCATAAAATATGGAGTTGAACATCTGTGATTTCAGCGAATTAAAAAAACAAATATATTTTGTTATTTTTCCCAAATTTATCTCCCCTCCCTATTGGTCTTGTCCAATTCCCCGCTGACCCTGCCTTGTCAACAGCTCCGCAACACCTGCGACAGATGTGAGATGGTGAGGTGCGCTCACATGGTTCATCCAACCACATGTTGCAGAGTCGGAGAAACCATAGTCAGGCTCAAACTACTGACTATCACGACGTACTGTCCTGCAACGCCACGTGGACCCCATGATTTCATCGCATTTTTGTTCAGTATTGGCATTCATTACCAATGGAGATAGCAAATTCCGATACCAGAGTTAACATTGGAGGCCTTGTGGGCCTCGGCGTGGCACAGTGGTCTAAGTTGCTGCCTTGCAGCACAACTGTGTCATGGTGGACAGAGTTTGTATCCTGGTCACATCATTCCGGCTAAGCCAGCGACAGTACAGGTCGGTCGGTCTGTGCATTCAATCGCTGTTGTATACTTGGCAAACCCCCACATATGTACCAACATAAGGCTCCCATGCTAAACAAGCAGTATGAAATCAACTTAAGGCATTTGTGTTGAACAAGGTGTATGATAAGAATCAACATGGCAACATGTGCTTGGAAGGAGCATGTGATTGATCTTCCACCATCTGCCGACATGATGAGGCTTGAAGGGAAATTTTAACATGAGAACCACAAAGTTGCAGGCCTCAAATAAACGCTAGCCTGGGACAATGCTAGTCCGGGGGACCTAGAGTTTGTTCAAAGGGCAAATGCTATAGTTACAATTGCTATATATAATTACTAGATTGACCTACCGTCTCCTCCAGACGCCAGCAGCTCACTATTGGGGCAGAAGCGTACCACGTTGACAGCCTTCGTGTGCCTTGCAAGGTTGGACAGAAAGTCCACCACCGCCTTCCCATCAGGGCCCATCTCTACACGCCAGAGCTGATCATAAAAAAACAGAGCCACCAAATGTCATTCTGTCTTTGTGAATCGTCAAACAATTCATAATTTCACACTGCCCATTACAAGAAGAACATTTGGTATTACCGAAAAATTTCACAAAGTTAGAACGAAAACCATGGACAATTCTGCAGGACTATTTTAGAGTTAGAAATATGAAAGGATTAAGATACCCTGAAATGAGGTAACTGGCATGCAATATCCCTTTGTCATCAACACCACGAAGAAAACAAAAGATCTGCAATATCCCTTTGTCATCAACACCATGAAGAAAACAAAAGAACTGGCAGATCAAGAGAGATGGGCATAGACCTTATTACACCGCCTCCACATCCATGGCCTCTTCGGAAGGGTTGCCAGAAGAAAGCCCTTTCTGACCCCAAGACACTGATGCAAGCGCATGGAGTTTGCCAAACGTCATTTAAATTGACTGGAAGGTGCTCTGGTCAGATTTTACCAAAATCGAAAGTTTTGGTCAGATGTAGCATTGGTGTGTTTGGGGTAAAACCAGAGATGCATACAAGGAGAGGCACCTCATACCCACAGTGAAATATGGTTTTAATTCCAGAAGTCCAGGGGTACTGGTAAAGATTGATGGCATAATGAATTCCACACAGTATCCTGCAATTTTGGCTGACAATCTGGTTGCCTGAAAGCTGGGACTTGGACATAGGTGGACTTCGCAACAGGACAATGACACAAAACAAATCTCAATGTCCACACAGAAATGCTTCCGTGACAACAAAATTAATGTTCTGCCATGGCCATCTCAGTCGCCGGACCTGTGGGCTGAGTTGAAGTGGGCAGTTGATAAGTGCAAACCCAAGAATGTGAAGGATCTCGAAAGGATCTGCATAGAGCACAGGTGTCAAACCGGTTCCACGGAGGGCCGAGTGTATGCTGGTTTTTGGTCTTTCCTTTCCATTAGAGCCCAATTAAGACGTAGACTGCCAGGTGAGGCGAGATCCTTAGTGACATTCAATCATTCAGGTACAAGGTAAAAGCGAAAACCTGCAGACACTAGGCCCTTTGTGGATCTGGTTTGACACCCCTTGCATTGAGGAATGGTCCAAAATCCCTCCAAATGTGTTCCTTAACCTTGTCAAACATTACAGGAAGACTCCATGCTGTTATCAGTGCCAGGGGAGGTTGCACTAAGTACTGAATAAGGAGTGCCAATAATTATGGATTTTGGTGACATTTATTTTGTGTTAAATAATTGTACAAGTTTGGTTCCATTGACACATTAAAAAAGTACAGTGTTTCTCAAGTTCGTATTCTGTAAGTATAACTTATAATGGTAAGTTTTATTCTTTTTTCTAATGGTAATATTTATTCCTCACACGTATATTGATACCACTGTATCTGTGTGTGCAAAATGGGGCGCTCTGCAAACGCATACAAAGTGTCCACAGTTTGTAGGTTCTATACTCACTCTGACAGTGGTGTCCACGCCTGCTGTGGCCAGCCGGTGGATGCGGCCCTCGGAGTTATGTTGAAAGTCCAGACTGTAGACAGGTTCTTTGTTGTGCCACGCAATCTCACATGTTATCACCTTCATTGTGCTTTTACATACATGGAAAATAATCAGGTGATGTCATATAGGTAAAGCGATACAACGACATTGACAACCGCTGTCCTGTTGTTTACAAAGTAGTTACATTAGCAACGTGCAGTATTTAGTGAGATGGCAGTAAAGAAGATATATCAAACCTGGTTCGTTGTATTTATCAGTTATTTTTGCATGCAATTACTCCGAATGGTTCGTTGGCTGCAGGTATAACTAGTACCCACTGTATACTTCTTTAGTCAAGAGTTGTTATTATTACGTACTTTCGGTACGTAACTACGTACCTACGATCTGGGATGTAGTAAATCACTTGCATCAAATATAAACAGCTGTTATATTTGCTACATATGTAACTATTCGGCAACTGAAACATACATTAATACATACATCTCTACCTACCTATTTTCTCTCTTTTTCTTTTCTTCTGCGTCCCGCGTTAAATTCAATCTACAATCAGGTAGCAGTGTCAACGACTACACAACATTGGTTTCCCGCGTAGAATTCGCCCATAACTTCCGCAAAAGCATTCAACGGTGATTGGGCACATTCGACTGTCGAAACTGGCCGACTGTAAACGGAAGTCGACGAGTGAAATAGAGTAGGTTTTCGGATGTGTTTGTTTGAGACGACTGGACACTGTTCCCAAGATGGCCGTCTATTGTTTTCAACATTATTATTATATTTTTTTTTTTCTCTAAACACAGGAATACTACAAGGGCAATATAACACATTTCCGAAAGTACACATTATGTTTTGTTCCATAATATGAATTTGTTTCTAGTTAGATATTGTGATATGTCGATTTTGCGATTCTACTATTCTCTGTATTTTGTACTAGACCTATAAGATCGTTTTTGTATTGTTTGTAATTTTTGAAAAATAAGAAATAAAAAGCTTTTCATTATTTCCTTTGACACCAATCAGACAATAAAATATTTTTGTCCACGAAAAATCACTAATTTCTCATGAGGGAAATGGAACCTAGATATATGATAAAACTGTGCGTAATCTCTGAAACACAGAAGAAACTCTTGCGTAATTTGGTCAGTTGCTTCAGATAACGTCTGTGTCCATATGAGAATGTAGCCTATGGCCTGCCTTGAACGTACTATGGAATACATATTAGGAACCGGATCACTCCTCATCTCTGGTTCTCACCTCTCCCTTGGTCATGTCTCAACCCTGCACCAGTCAATTCTCACCCCTACTCCTCAGTCCTCAACCCTCCCCTGGTCAGGTTTCACCCCTCCTTATCAATACTCACCCCTCAATTGGTCATATATCAACCCTGAACAACTCAAACATCCTCCCTCCTAAAACGTCACCCATCCATTGGTCAGGTATCACCACTCCTCTAGTCAAGTATCACCCGTACTTCTAACCCCTCCCCAAGTCAAGTATCACCCCTCCTCAAGTCAGGAATAACTCCTCCTCAAGTATCACCCATCCCCATGTCAGGTATCACCTCTCCCCAAGTCAGGTATCACCCGTACTTCTAACCCCTCCTCAAGTCACGTGTCACCACTCCTCGAGTCAGGTATCACCCCACTTCAAGTCAGTTATCACCCCTCCTCAAGTCAAGTAATGTTATCCCCCATGCACTAATCAAGATGTCTAACTATGGCCAACACAAATAAAAAAGGAGGAAAAACCCTCACTATATTGTATACAGTAAATGCAGAATGGTAAAAACGATAGAAAAGATGGCTTGTAATTATTATTTATCATAAAGATTATTACTATAACTGAATTTGCACTTCCTTTAGTAGGTTAATATCAACACTGAATATCTATTGCTTGTTTGCTAAGACTGTGACGTGTTTTAGCTAGACTGCTAGAAGACTGAAGCATACTGCAATGCTAATGTGCAGAAACTACTAGCTAGCAAAGATACTGCGGTGATGTTAGCTTTATATTAAAGATTGGGAATTTCATGAGACAAAAATAAAATTCTATGAATCTGCTCATGTTCGCAAATAAGCAACACTCCTTGCATTTCCCTATCAGTATCATAATTATGTTTGATAAGTTAAAAATAGGTGAATCTTCCGTTGCGAAGTTTAAGGTACCGCCTTAAAAGTGCAATTTAAACTTTTGCTTGCTAATGAAAAACTCCATAGCTATGGCCCAATATGATTTTAATCAATGAATCCAACTGGTATAAGTTCAGTGACCTCTGCCCTATGATCAACATCAATTATTTTGTTCATCTATCATTTTGGGAACTTGTGAATAAATTTTAATGTAATATCACCACAAAAACGGTCAATAGCTATGACCACATACAATCTTTGTCAAAACAATCTTCTCAAATATGTTAAGGGACATCTCCTACACCATCCATCCATCCATCTTCATCCGCTTATCCGGGATCGGGTCGCGGGGGCAGCAGCTCCAGGAGGGGACCCCAAACATCCTTTTCCCGAGCAACATTAACCAGCTCCGACTGGGGGATCCCGAGGCGTTCCCAGACCAGGTTGGAGATATAATCTTGCCACCTAGTCCTGGGTCTTCCCCGAGGCCTCCTCCCAGCTGGATGTGCCTGGAACACCTCCCTAGGAAGGCGCCCAGGGGGTATCCTTACCAGATGCCCAAACCAGCTCAACTGGCTCCTTTCGACGCAAAGGAGCAGCGGCTCTACTCTGAGATATTCACGGATGACTGAGCTTCTCACCCTATCTCTAAGGGAGATGCCAGAAACCCTCCTGAGGAAACCCATTTTGGCCGCTTGTACCCTGGATCTCGTTCTTTCGGTCATGACCCAGCCTTCATGACCATAGGTGAGGGTAGGAACAAAAACTGCCCGATAGATTGAGAGCTTTGCCTTCATCTCCTACACCATCAACATTAATTTTAAAATCGGGTTTAATGTATAAGATATAGCAGAAATGGTCAATAGCTCTGACCCCATACAACCTTTTTCAAAACAATATTTTCACTTGTGTTAAGGGACATCTCCTATACCATCAACATCAATTTGTTTTTTTGATTTTTGGATGTGGCTTCTTTTAAATTGGTTAAAGCTATTGACAATTATTGCTATAATTTAAGAAATAAAACATATTTAATTTAAGCTAAGCAGGGTCAGGAACAGCTAGTATACTGCAGGCTTTAGTACCTGGATGAGAGACCGCCTGGGAATACCAAGTGCTGTAAGATTTTGTCCACTATGGGGCACTCTTGTATTATTTTCATTTATTATTTTGTATTACTTTCATCAGTGACCACATTTGTTATGCCATTTGCGGGAGATTTGGATTGAATGTTTCACCCATAGAAATAGAATGGATAAACACCATTCCAATTCAAATTAATGTAGCAGAATGGTCAGAGCGGTAGCCATTTTTTTATTGTTACAGTTACAGGCATGGTTCAAAATTACCACCATTTACTAGCCAAATGCTGGTAAAATATGCAGATGGCTGGTAGATTAGCTTCACTCACCAGCCCAAAAAAACAGAAGCAATCTATTATGTGGATGGTAAAATGTGAACATTCACTGGCCGTTTGACTGGTAGATGAAATAGTTAATTTGATTACAGGTATGAAAAACGAAATATTAATTATTTTACCAACATGTTAATAAGTTACCTGCTGAGTAGGATTCTACTGAGGGTCCAGTCTTTCTATTCTAATTTATATAGCTCTGCTAAATTGAAAGAAACTGCCCTAGGCAATATGCTCTCAAGGTTGCATAAGTATATATAATGATATCATCCTTCAATTAATCTCGTGGAATGAAGGTTATCCTCTGCAAATACTTTCCTCTTCAAATTTACATTTGCTGGTTATTTGCCTGAGGAAGACCCAGCAGTGGTCGAAACGTTGCTAAATAAAATATATAGGAAGCATAGCAGAGTGCGGGCATTCCATCCTTTCTTGTTTGATCCAGCGCCTTTTGCCCTGTACCTCACCATTGGGGATGTGCATACTACCATTACCGCTCTACTCAAACTTAAAAATGGGCCATGAGGACACTAGATAGTCAACAGCCTAGCATTTGAACAAAGTTCACTGGTTTAATTCCCAAAATGACATGATGGACATAAATAAACAAAATTATACAACACTTTATTTTTTAAACGGGCAGACTATTACAACTTTTAACTAGAATTCAATACATTTCTATCCAGTTTGTTTTTGTATTGTTGTAAACCACACCGCTATAAACCTGAGATTCTCTTTTTAGATGCTCCTGGTTAGAATCTGGGAAGGCGAATCTGAGGGGTGTAGTTGGTTAGAAGAGACACCATCACTCCCTTAAAAGAGAGACAGACACAAGAAATAAGTGTGTTAGACTATCTCCTTACTTATTAAAGGTGCACTGGGTAGAATTTCAGTGTAAAACAGGAAGTCATTTTTTCTTATTGACAAGATTCCAAAACGCTATAGAACATGCAATGTACAGTCAGATCCATATGAATAAAGGAGTAAGTTTTCATTATTTCAGCTGTCTACAACAGCATATAGGAATTTAAATTACATAATGAGCTAAAAATAAAAAAATAAATAAAAATAAACACTGCCCAGAGTTCCAGAACATTCTCTCCTGGTAAGATTTTCTTTTTCTAATAACAGCTTTAAAATATGGATTTACAGTTGATTTTAGCATTAGGATATAGGGAGAATTCACCCAAGTTTGTTTATTTGTATAGCACGATTCATTCACAATGATAACTCCAATGTGATTAACATAGGAATAAAACGGTATTGAAAGAGAAATAAGGAATTATGAGTGGCACTTTACCTTGCTGTGCAGGCAACACAGCACTAGTCATATGCACCGGTAGTACCGGGTTGGACCTCCTTTTGCCTTCACAGCTGCCTTTTGTCTTCATGACATTTTTGTCCATATTGATATTATTGCATCATGCAGTTGCTGTAAATGTATCGGCAGCACATCCATGATGCGAATCTCCCGTTTCACCACATCCCAAACTAAAAGATCGACTTACATTAAAAACGAACATTTTGTCTCTTAACAAATGTTGCAGTGACTTTGGGTAACTTATGGTAGCCGGATTGGAAATTCCCTAACGCGCTGGGAAGGTGTTTTTAGTGACTGTCAAGTCGGAAACATGACCGGAACAACGATTTAGAGCTGTTTAGGGGGCTGGAGCATTCCCTTAAGTTTCCACTTTCCCAATAATTATGGAGGGCTCTATATATGTTATTAAGTTTCCACTGTCCCAGTAATTATGGAGCGCTCTATACAGTACGTGTTATTGACTGTCCACAGGCCGGCTCACCATGATGGTCCATTTCCTGTTCTCAGCCTCGGGAAAGACCAGTGAACGCGAAGAATAGAACACCTGATCGTCCACTTCTTCTTGTTTCCGTGGGAGACAGTGAAGGAAGGTCCAATCTGGCTTTGCCACCTTTGCAGTCTATGGTGGAGAGAACCAAGAAAAATCATCACTGTTGGGTCTATATCTAGCCCCTGGTACAAGAGAAATCATTACTGTTGGGTCTATATCTAGCCCCTGGTACAAGAGAAATCATTACTGTTGGTTCTATATCTAGCCCCTGGTACAAGAGAAATCATTACTGTTGGTTCTATATCTAGCCCCTGGTACAAGAGAAATCATTAATGTTGGTTCCATATCTAGCCCCTGGTACAAGAGGAATCATTACTGTTGGTTCCATATCTAGCCCCTGGTACAAGAGGAATCATTACTGTTGGTTCCATATCTAGCCCCTGGTACGATAGAAATCATTACTGTTGGTTCTATATCTAGCCCCTGGTACAAGAGAAATCATTACTGTT
>JACXGM010005680.1:0-34520 GCA_016801145.1 Umbra pygmaea
CATCTACCTCTTTCAATTTTGACTGTATTTCTATCTTTCTTCCTTACTCTACAATCTGTGTAATTCTTGTGTATTTGTATTCATGTGTAACTATGTCTGTACTTGCACCTTTTTGCTTTATCTTGGCCAGGTCGCCGTTTTAAATGAGAAATTGTTCTCAACGTGCCCACCTGGTTAAATAAAGGTTAAATAAAAAAATAAAAAAAATAAAGGGTGGGAGGCAGTTCGCATCAAAACAGCAGCTCTGAGAGTCTATTCTGACATCTTGCAAAGAAATTCAAGAAGAAACTCTCCATAAACTCAAGTTCAATGGATACAAGAATTGTGAAGGTGATTTCAAAGAAGTCCTATGTTAACATGTAACTTGCCCTGTTAAGATGTGTTTGATTGAAATAGCTATTGATTTCAGTAAATATGAACTCCTAATGCTGCAAATTCAACAAATTATTATTTTCAGTTTGTTACAACCTATAAAGTGTTTTGAAACTAAGTTGTGCATAATAATTTGGAACAGTGCATTTAGAGTTTTTTATTTTTGAAAAAAATACTGTTTTCATAGGGTGGTTTGTTCAATGACTCTCGACTTATACCTTAACGGTTGGTGACCTGAAAATTATACTGACTGTCATTTGCATTGACTATTTAGGAAAATCAGTGTAAAATATAATTTACATCATAATTTGGAACACTGTGCAAAGCCCTTTTACAACAGCAGTTGTTTCAAAGTGCTTTGACAAAATGTGTTGTATATTTTAATGCATTTAGTCATTAAATAATTGTACTCAGAGTCATGGAAATATGTAATTAGAGCAAATAAAGACTTTATTTCTAAAGCTTGAGTATCATTATGACGAAACTCAGGCTTTAGAAATAGTCTTTATTTGCTCTAATTACATATTTCCATGACTCTGAGTACAATTATTTACTGACTAAATGCATTAAAATACACAACAATATCTGACCTGAAACCCCAAAGAGCAACAAAAATGGATGAACAGTGGCTAGAAAAACTCCCTAGTAGTTAAAACCTTGGAAGAAACATAGAGAGGGGCCAGATACAAGGGGTGGATTTGCTCTCCTGCTGAAGGCAGCTGATTTTCCTTAATGTCTATAAATTATTGGTCTTCATTTTCCTTGTACCCTGACAAAAGCTCTACTTCAGGAAACATACCCCATGACTTTATTCTACTACATCCATGCTTACACTGGAGGAGGATGTTCTTAAGGATAATGTGCCATTTTGGGGTTGTGCCAAACAGGATAACTGCATTTAGGCCAAAAATCTGCATTTAACATTTGTCAAAATTCAAACAATTATGTCACATGGTTTCTTGACGGCTTACCATTTAGGTCAGATTTGTGGAGTGCCAGTTGTACAGCAAAATTGATAGTTCAGTCAAAATTGCCAGTTTCTAGTTGCCTCTCATTAGACTCTTGCTCAACCATTCAGTTTGAATGGATGGCCTGTTTACGGTGATGTCTTGGTGGAACCATGCATCTTCTGCTTGTTTTGATTTGGCTTTTCAGAATAATGTTCCTTAGTTTTAAAAGCTCCTTGGTGCTTATGGTTAAGCATAAAGAAATTGATTGGTTACATCCTACATTTACAATCGCTTTTACAAGTGGATAGAGAAATATCCAATTCTGATATTTCAGTTGTTTTTGTATCTTAAGTATTTAATTTAATTTCATGAAAAAAGTAACATTTGTGAAGTAAAGTCTGAAGATAATTTGAAAAAAAATATATAAATCCATGAAATCGATAGTGTGTAGGCTTTCTATAGCCATTGTACATTGAAATTGTTGCGTTATGGCATGGGCTGAAAAAAACATCTAGATTTTCTAGCAATATTATTTCAGAGAAATAATGCTCTAGGGTGTTTTGGTTTAGCAATGCACCTAAGATCTCCTTCAGAAGATATTCCCTGACTTCATGCAAGACGCAGCCTAGAATAGATGTGTGTAATGGGAGGAAGATAGATGTCCGCACTGGAATGTACAGTAAGAGCCATGCAAGGTCAGTCTTGTTGTGGCCCAGGGGCGTAGACACTTTTCCATAGATGTTGAAATGAAGAATGAGCGTGTAGTGTTAAATCCCTACAGTCAGCAACTGGAGTGTGAGTAAGCAGTGAATATCTGGCAGTAAAAACAAACATTTAATATACCCTGTTGCATGGCTCCTACATTTTGTAGTGAATGGAAATCCATCCATCTGGATATTGTGCACCATTCACGTCCATGGATGTATAGACGGTGTTAGCTCAGGGAAGCCCAACTGCTGACCTCTTTCATTTGCATGCCCACTGATAATTCTCCCATCCATGACATAATACTGTTTGTGTTTTTTTGGAGAAGTCTTGGCCTCAACTCTCTTTTGAGAGTAAGAATAGTATAACACACCAGTTATGATTTTGACACTTCATTTTGAAACATTTTAAAATTTGTACATTAGCAGCTGTTCTGTATTTTATCCAGTCACTGAAAATCACTCAGTTCCCCAAGTGCGATGCGTTTCTCTTAAGATTGGTGATAAAGTGTGCCTGAGTTGGTGTATTGGTCCCTGGATCACATGTGCCCTTCCTCTCTCTCTCCCCCTACTGGTCGCCCTGCTTTCTGCTTCCTCCTAGCCTGTCAATAAATATAATAAAAAAATTTAAAAAAATAAAGGATTTGAAGGTGTATGACGTAGTGGGCTAAGTCGATGCCTTGCAGGCCCAGCTGCATCATCATCATGTTCCGTGGTTCAAGCCATTACTTTGGCTTTGCCGACTTTGCAGATTGTGAAGTGGAAGTATAGTTGATGAGCTTAAGCATCCTGTACGTGATCTGACTAAAGTCTTTCGTGTTGGATGAGCAGTGCGAATAGAATCGTCCGGCTCGGCGACATGTGGTTGGATGAACCATGTGAGCGCCGTTCACTATCCTGCATCTGTCAAAGGAGTTGTAGTGCTATTGACAAGGCAGGGTCAGTGGTATATTGGACAAGACCAATTGAAAGGAGGGGGGGAAAGATTGGTAAAGAGGCCCGGGGAATTAACTCCACCCTACAAAAAAAGATATATAATTGGATGGAAATTGCTGAAAAATTGCAAAATATGCCCCATTGTGGGGGAAAATGAAAAGGGGGTGGAGTAAATATAAGCATAAACAGTGTAATGTAATGTAAATTTCCATGGAAGATATCTTACTTGAGACTCAAACCTCTGCAATGTAGCTTTGAATGTGTTTTCAAACTGGCCACTGTGCCTACCACTCCTGTAGAGTGCTGAAAATATTCTGAGGTGATGTATTATTGAATAGGTGTTGTCTGTTCTTGAGGAGTGAATGAGATGTGGATTTAGCATTAGGGTAGCACGCTTGGAAAGATCTAGGCGCTGTGCCACATTTGGGTTGGGCGCCGAGGGATGGAGCACTTTAGCAGACTACGGAAACAGACACAATCTGGACCGGCCGCAAGCAGCCTCACTGACCTGGATTACAATACTCTGTCTTCATACTCAAACACATACTGTACATTCATTGTGCTTCAATTAAAACCTGTAAGTGCCGTAGTATGTGCAATGTTTTTACATTATTTGATGTAGAAAACAAACACCATATTTTCTTCTGGCACTGGAATATGAGCATTTATGTGACTTCTCATAGACAAATAATAGTCATTGTGATTAGACAAATGTCTGAATGGATCACACTCCTTGTTTTCTACAGCTGGTGGGCTCCATTGTCTTCATTAGTTTTGGTGTGGTTGCTGCCTTTTGCTGTGCCATTGTTGACGGTGTGTTTGCAGCTCGACACATCGTGAGTACCGATTGCAAACCCAATTCAATTACTTATTTTTTTTCTTTGGTCTTTCAACTTTATTTAACCAGGTTAGCTGATTAAATCTGATTTTTATTTGCAATTGCTACCTAGACAAAAAAACGGTGCTGCTTGAAAATATCTTATACTTAATTACACTTTTGCAAGTATATGTGTTTGTTAAATTTAATCAGAACCAGTCTTTAAATGTCACATAACAGGTTTATGTTTACCAATTCTATGTTGGTTTAGAGGAAATCATGCATGTGGTAGAAAAACAAAATGAAAATGGAAATAATGTAGGTACAAAAACAAGTGAACTCCAAGTTTCCTTAGTTAAAGTGTAACTCTCCACAATCCAACATAAGTTTTTTTATGTACCCGAGTCAAACTTTCATTTAAAAGCATAATTAGGACGGAAATTGTCGTGCTTGCAATGCGGGCAGAAAGTGATGTATGAAGTGCCTCCAGAAGTGATCGGCCAGAACTTGAGTATGTCTCCACCCCTTACGACAGAGCAGTTCTGTTTCTGGGTAAACCACTTGTGGCTGGGAGGAGTCCGGCCGCCCCATCAACAAGGAGTTGGGTGTGACTGGATCCGGGTCTGCAATGTCCGTAGAGACATAGCCCAGAAGCCTAGAGTTGAGGATGCTCTCCACCTCAATCAAAACAGTCATCAACACTTCCTCCGATACAGTTTGAGCACCTAATGTGGTGCGTAGAGCTGTCTTCACAGATTGCACCTCTCTTTCCCATGACCCACCAAAGAGGGGCCCCGGGTGGCTTGAAGCGGAACCGGATCTGTTCTGTTGGCAGCTGATCTCTGAGAGCAGGCTCCAAGGTATTGAGTGCTTCATGTAGCTCCCTACTACTAGCTATGAAGCGTCTGAGAGACATTAGAAAGGAATTAGAGTCAAGATTTGCCAGCAGGTCTAAGTGGACTGCCCTGGTGTTAAGACACTTTTACAGGATGCCCCATTTTTCTCAGTACATCTGCCTATTTTGATGAGCATAGGGCTGAAGCAATCTATCCCTGTTGAGAAGAAGGCAGGTTCGGAAATGCCTCAAACTTGAGTGGGGCAGGTCTGCCATTCTCTAGAGCACCGGTTGGGCATTCCATTTCCTGCACTCAGGACAGTTATTTTGATGCCTCCTCACTGCTTCTCTACTGTGCAATATCCAGTATCTCCTGTGGAGCTTAGCGGAAACACGTTCAGCTCCAGGGTGATGGAGCTGCTTATCACAGTGCTGGATTAGGAGCTTTGTGACTGGGTGAGTATGGTCTAGAAGGATGGGGTGTAGAACTTCCTGGCTCAGGCTGTCACACCTACAGAGTCTACCTCCAACTCGGATCAGGTCAGAAGACTCATCTTATTCGTTTGCAAGGATAAGCAATCTGCTGCTTGTCGGGATGGTCCTTCCTGACTTGATTAATTCAAACTCTTCAGAAAAGCTCTCCATCTGAACATGTCTCAGGAGGGCTAACTCGGCTATAGAGAAGTCCTCAGCGGAAGGCTGAGTAGTGCTGTCGGCCGCCCCGTGGAATGACTGTGCGGTGGCTTCCAGAGGTACCTGATAGGTGCTGAACTGCAGAACATCAGGTATTGTAGGACTTGTGAGCAGACCACTGAACACCTTTCTCAGCTCTTCTACCCTTTCTATATGTTCTCCCTCTGGTGCCTTTGGCCAATGTTTAGCCGGCAACTGAAGGAAAGGTGGTTCCTTACTCCAGCGATTCTCACCAGCAAGCTGAGTTAATGTTTTTCCTATTGTAATATCATCAGCAGGATTGTTGGCTGAATCAATATAGCGCCAAGCTGCAGGGTCAGACAGATTTTGTATCTCTGGTTCTCACAAACACTTTATCCCAGCATGAATCTGACTGAAGCCATTTAAGTACTGTGGTTGAGTCGGTCCAATGCACCACCTCCTGATTGTCAAGAGTGAGCTCTCTTCAGGACTGAAGTTAACTGTGCTCCTGTGGGGGCTCCGCACAGTTCCAGCATGGGGATTGAAAGCTGCTTCTTAGGCGGGACTCTTGATCTTGCAGCCAAGAAGACAGCATGGACTTCTCCTTTGTCCCCTTCTGTAGGCAGGTACGGCACAGACCCATACACATGCTCAGAGGCATGAGTTCTGCGACTGCTGTTTCTGTAGTCCCACCTGTGTTCAGTGTAGCATCATGGAAGAGTGATTTCTGCCAGCTGGGGAAGCTCATTTTTCCACAACTGCCAGGCTTGGAGAAGGTCTTCTGGTATGTTGGGATCATCCCATCCTCTTTTTTTGTCCCAGAGATGTTGCACGGTGACCTTGGCTCTCGTGGTGTATGGAATGATGAATCCGAGAGGGTCGTACTGTTGAGCAAGCAGTCGATAGATGTTGCGCATGGTGGGCTCTAGACTTTCACCCTGCTGATGCTTGTAGCGCAGTGTATCAGACTTGGAGTGCCGTACGAGTCCGAGAGTGTGCTCTTGAGGGTCAGCCATCTCCTGGGTGAACCACAGGGCGCTGCTTTCTGATTTAGACTCTTTAGGTATGTTGTCAATGACTGTGGGCACATTGCTAGACCATTGCCGCAGTTTAATCCACCCACTAAGAGGAGGGAATGCAGTTTGTTGACCAACTCCTTAGCTTGCTCTTCGTAGGGAGGATTCTGTAAACAGTTGTCAACAGTGTTTTATGGACAGACGAGTATCTTTTCCTGGCCTGTGTGTCTCTCTGGATATGATTTTGAAGTGCAAAAATAGCACGACACAGGCTGCATGTTGTCCCGAAAGGAAGAACCTGCCACTAGTAGACCGTCAGTTATTCATCTACCTTCATGTCGCGCCACAGGAAATGTAGGAATGGTCTGTCTTCTTCCAGCAGACGAATATGATGGAACATCCCCTTTACATCACTGCTGATGGCAATTGGGTGTTCCCTGAATCGATGGAGGACTCCCAAAAGGCTTGCTCCCAATGTGGGTCCCGGCAGTAGGTGGTCATTTAGGTTCTGGCCCTTATATGTGAAGGAGCAATTGAAGACGATCCTGTCCTTCCCGTTGTGGTTAACCATGTGGTGCGGGATGAACCACGAGTGCCTGCTCCCTTCTGCCGCTTTCGGTGACACGACTATGACATAGCCGGCATCAAGCAAATTGTGGATCTCCTTGGACTAGGTCACCATTTTATCTGGTTTTCTGGTAGTCGTCTTTCTGTCCCACGCAGCTGAATCAACCCTGCCTCCTTTGGTTCATGGAAAAGGGGAAGATTTTTCTTCCATAGATACATGTGAGCCACATCTCAACTCGGTCCAGGCATGACCTCTCAACTGATGTAACATGCCCACTAATGCATGGACCTGGAGGGTGAATGACTTGAAGGCCTTTATGTCACTCACTACTCTTGATATTGGGTCCATCCATCAAATCAGAGATTCGCCTCAAGGCCAGCTGCTGAGGTTGACCGTACATTTCAGTGAGTGCTCTCATGGTATTGCTGAATGGGAACAGACCATTACTGTATGAATCGGCAATTAGCAGTGGTTCTCCACACTTCAGGTGGTCAGTCAGTATCTGGAACTTGAAGTGCTCTGAAGCATCAGGTGGGAGGATGTTGTCCAATGCGAGATTTTATCAAGCAAACTCACGTGGGTCCTCATGCTTGAAATCAGGAATTGTCAAGCTATAAATACATCCTAGAACATCATCAGTAATAGCCTGTCTGACCTGCTCATCCACTGGACTACGATGCTTGATAGGGTTAGCTGACCTCATAGTCTTGAAGGTATGATGGCAGATGGCTGTGTCTGCATAGGCGGTCCACATCTCTTTCACCTGGTCTGAACTTCTTGGGCTGACGCAGTTGTTGGATCCGGCTCGAAGGACCATAAATTGTATGAGAGAAGGCGTAAATATAGGTTATTAGGTGTGGCAACAATCGTTTCAGGTGGTTGGGTCAGGACACTATTTCAATGTTCAGGTTAGAGGGTGAGAGAGAAAGGAGATTCTTGTGTTTTATTTTTAATAAATTTGCTAAGATTTAAAACACACTTTCACATTGCCATTATGGGGTATTGTTTGTAGAATTTTGAGGGAAATAAGGAATGTAATCCATTTCAGAATAAGGGTGTAACATAACAAAATGTGTATAAAGTGAAACGCTGTGAATACTTTCCAGATGCACTGTATATTTAAATATTGTCATCCATATCATGTTGGAAAAAACTTATACCACAGGCACAACAAAAACACATTTAGCCATTCAATAAAGAGCATCTCAGGGTTTGTGGAGAATGTCAAGGCTGAGGGCTTGTGTCATGCATAACAACATACACCCCTGGGAAATCATTCCTTATTTACATACAGGACCATTCTGGTTTACCTCAATAGTAACAAAATAACTGCTATAGTAATTACCAATTTGCATATTGTGTTCATTTTCTTCTGGTCCAGTTGCTTCTTTCGCTCTGATATTTTAAAAGCTATAGACTAGAATCAACTCTGTGTATGGTTATAATGTGTTATGCCCTAGGATCTCAGGCCCTACTACGCCGGACGCTGTGATTTCTATGCAAACTCTAAATCGTCTGTGGGTTACGAAGATGTAAGTGAGCAGGCTTTTCTATCGTCTTGGTGTTAATTTTAAGTGATGACCATTTTCAACATAAACATTGTTGAATTCATATTTTATACGTGTTCTACAGTTGTATGGTTGCCATAAAGTTGTTTAAATGTTGTCTTAGCATTTGAAATTCAGCATACCTGTCCCATGTGTACATAACTGTTTGGTAATATTAACTGTCTGAAATGTAGGTTCGCTGTCAGACCTGTAAACTACGTGTGAAATCTAATACTTGCTACTGCTGTGACCTCTACAACTGTGGCAAGTGAGTTTGCTGAGCTAGATTATTTATTATATTGCTGCCATTTATCATTCCCCTAGATTTATGGTTTCCTTAGCCTCCGATGTGTACGTTTTAAATCCAAACCACAATTTTTCGCAAACGAAAAATTTGAGAGATTTCGAGCAGTTTTTTTATTTTCTCATTTATTTAACCAGGTGGTCCTTTGAGAACAGCTTCTCTTTTGCAATGGTGACCTGGCCAAGATAAGGCGCAATGGTGCAAGCTTTCTCATTGGTCTACTGGTTAACTAATTATGGTTAACTAATAGTGATGTCACCAGATGGCACAGAACTCCAACAACATACAGGCAGACATTTTTTCAGCTCTCAAATTAAAAGGATTTAATCTTTTTTCCACAACTGAAAGTATTATCCTAATATCATAGTTTGGAAATGTAACATAAAACATAATTAAATAAAATTTTTGTTTATACTAAGTCAGTCCTGTTATGGTCAATCTTTGAGAAATGAAACTTTTTTTACTTACGTTTCAGAGAACATCCTCATTTGGGACATGCTAATAAAGATGTATTGAGAAAGTTTAGGAAAACGTCCATGCTTTTGAAGTAGGTCCCTTTTTGAAACACCTTGAGTGTCATGATGATCCCCTTTTTATTTTTTGGTTGTTTTTGTTGATTGGATATCGATGTAGACCTCTTCCTGCTTGGATCACCATCAGTCCTGCATGAAGACCAGTCCTCATATACACATCTCCCACTCTCACTCTATTAGCGATAGCTAGTTTCCCAGTTCCAACTTGTTCTAAAACTGTCTTTCATTTCACAAAAACGCCAACTTGTATTCATGTGTTTATATTACGTTGAGTTTTATACGTTCTGCCTGCCTCTTGTTTTCATCTTAATAACGAAGTACTCAATAACTGTGAAACACTGCATTTCTCTGAAGCCTTGTGTCTTACTTCTGTATTTACTCGTTGTACAACACGATCCATCCACCTCTCCTACCAACTGGCCCAGCCGCATGGAGCTGATGGGGGGCTACCATGAGTACACAGAGGTAGGGAGCTGCGAGGACGTGGTGCACCTCTACCATCTGCTGTGGTCCGTGACTATCCTCAACATCATCGCTCTTTTCCTGGGCATCATCACTGCCGCCGTGCTGGGAGGCTTCAAGGACATGGTAAGCACTCCACCCACTCCAAACAGTTACTCCACCCACTCCAACCACTCCAGCCAGTTACTCCACCCACTACAAACAGCTACTCGGCCCATTCAAAACAGTCACTCCGCCCACTCCAATCGCTCCAGCCAGTTACTACATCCACTCAAGGACATGGTAAGCCGATTACCAGGCCAGGGTGGTATTTATGATGGCTGGGACATCATTTTCATGAGTTTTTAACCACACATGAAATCTAGCATCTCCAATTTGAGTCCAATTATACATTTTAGGCTAATTATGTCAAATTATTTTAAATATATGATTTACCCTTTACTCAGTTTAAGGTGCTATGTTGGAAACAATGGAATATCCTAAAGTAAAAGTATTTGATAGGACATTTCTTACAATAGAATGAACCGATCTTAAAAACAAAAGTAATTCATTACAAGTTACACAACGAGCATAATTTGGTCACCTCTGGACCTCAGCCTTTTCAGCAGAACTCTCTATCTTCTCCCACTTTCTTTGTGAATGAAACATAGAAAACATGCCAGAATAATCTTTCAAACATAATTACTCAGTTTCTTATTTTAGGGATATTTACTATTTTCCTTAATGTCCAAAATGTGCACCTGGTACAAATGCTCAGTATGTAATTCTCTGTGTTTGTGTTTTGGTTAGACGCCCATGTTGACCCCTGACTCTTGTGAATCCGAGCCTCTCCCGGCAGCCCCTGTCCCCACAGAGCCACTGGCTCCAAACAGCTCTTCCTTCAACTCCTACTACAATACTGCCCCCTGCTTACCGCCCTACAGTGCCCATGACCTGCAGGTAATATGGTACAACTTAAAATCATTCATTACTCAACTTCAACATAGAAGTAACAGTACTAATTCATCTCTCTCCAGAGACCAAAACTCTGCCTATCACTGTACCCTCTATACAAGAGTGTGTTGGCCTCTTTAACTCTACTGTATGTATATGTCATTATTGCATGTTTATTCCTCAGGCCATTATGAGATAACTCCTGTTTCACTTGTGTATACCCACAGAACATTCTCCTCCAGACAGGTCACAACTATCACTTGTGGTCAGTGTTTTCACTGTGCTTAAGGCATGCTCAGAGTTTAGTGAAAGGGCGTTCCATAATGGTATAAAATTGCAGACACTTGTCTTTGAATTATTTTTATTAAGTTTGTTATTTTTTATTTTTTCTCCCCTCCCAATTCCCTCTAATCCTGTCTTGTCGGAAGCTCTGCAACTTCTTTGGACAGATCTGTGGGATGGCGATAGGTGCACACATGTTTTATCCAAACACATGTTGCTCAGCCACCTATTTGTTTCGCACTGCGAATCCAACACGGAAGCCTTTAGTCAGATCATGCACAGGATGATTATGTTCACCGACTATACTTCTGCGATTGAACACACAGGTGCCCAAACTGGACACAAGGAGTCGCTGGAGAGCGATGTGGCAGGCTAGATAATTTGAGTTATCTAACCCAAATCCTGGGCAGTGCTATGGCAATTTGGGCTGCCTCGTGCAGGAGGCCCGGGTAAAGTCAGAGAACCTATATTCAGGATCAAACCCATGACTACCATGATGTAGACTGTTGTGCAATGCAGCGACTTAGCTCACTACACCACGTGGACCCCCCTCTTTGAATGATTTCAAAGTTTTCTATGATGGACAATGATGTGGGGGTCTCACAATGTTTTTAGAAACCCCAATCTTATCATACCTCCCCAATGAATTTCTAAATGTGTAGTTTTGCTTTCCATTCTCCAAAGACTACAATGTTTAATTGACTCCGAATAACAATACGAGCAAAACTTATAGAGCCCTGGGGACTGTTCATCACATATCTAGCACCTTTGAGAAGACCCCTATCTCTTCAGACCCATAACTGAAATTGGAATTGTCATAAACATTAAATATGTTGTTTTTCAATCAAACTCATGGCTGGTATTGGCTCCAGTCTCTTTGATCACTGAAATCAATCTCAGACACCTGTGATAATTAGTTTGCCAGGTGAGCCCAATTAAAGAAAAACTACTTAAGAAGGATGTTCCACATTATTAAGCAGGCCACAGGTTTCAAGCAATATGGGAAAGAAAAAGGATCTCTCTGCTGCGGAAAAGGATCAAATAGTGCAATGCCTTGGACAAGATATGAAAATATTAGATTTTTTTCATGAAAATTTAAGTGTGATCATCGTACTGTGAAGAGATTTGCGGCTTATTCAGAACACAGATGGGTTCATGCAGATAAAGGCATAATGACGAAGGTTACTGACAGACAAATTCATCGGATTAAGAGAGCTGCTGCTAAAATGCCAGTACAAAGCAGTAAACAGGTATTTGAAGCTGCTGGTGCCTCTGGAGTCCCACAAACCTCAAAGTGTAGGATTCTCCAGAGGCTTGCAGGTGTGCCTAAACCTACTATTCGGCCACCCCTAACCAATGCTCACAAGCAGAAATGGATGTAGTGGGCCCAGAAATACGTAAAGACTCATTTTCAAAGAGTCTTGTTTACTGATGAGTGCCGTGCAACCCTGGATGGTCCAGATGGATGGAGTAGTGGATAGTTGATGGATGGCCACCATGTCCCAATAAGGCTGCAAAGTCAGCAAGGAGTTGGCAGAGTCATGTTTTGGGCCAAAATCATGGGAAGAGAGCTGGTGGGCCACCTCAGGGGTCCTAAATTTGTGAAAATGACCTCTGAAAAATATATAGAGTTTTCTGAATGACCACTTCTGGTTACAAAAAGCAGAACTGGTTGGGGACTTCCGGTTAAGCATGTGAGAGGAGAGGTGGTGTGTGTGGAGGCTCTGCGTTTTGATTACCTATGCTATACTACGCAACCACCATTAACTGATCCATAAGCAATCAAGCCAATCTTATATATTGTTTCAATTAACAATTATATGTCTCCATGAAATTTATAGTTTATTTAATATACCTACCTGTACCAGAAGATGCCGAAACCATCAAGAACAAAACAAACAGCAGCCGGCACCTGCTCTGCTATCCAAGACGACGAGCTGACTGGTATACTGGAGGATATATCTTCCCCAATCACTTCGGCTGATCTGAAGTCTTTTAGAACCAAACGTTTGGCCGAACTGTCTGCAGTACTGGTCGGTCAAGTTAAATCCTCAATCGAGGCTGCTACCTCACCTATTGCCGCGGCTCTAGAATCCATTAAATCATCTTTGGAGGAACAGGCTTGCCGCACAGATGGGCTTGAAAATCACCTGTCTGCCTACAGAGACAGGTTGCTCACCTTAGAGAACGTGGTCACTCGTCTGGAAACAGAGAATCGCCACTGTCCCTGAAGGTCTCGAAGGGTCCGACCCGGTCTCTTTCAGATCCGGTCTACTTTCGGAGATACTTCCCACGGTCTTTAAGTCACCTCCGAAGCTGGACCGGGCTCATCGTCTGGGATATCGCATTTCGGAAGGAGGAGAGGGCAGGAAGCCGCAAGGCTTTATTGTCCATTTTCACAACCCTCACGACAAGGACAGTGCTCTCAGAAGGCCGGGCACAGACCAACTGTTTTTCTGCCAGACCAAGGTATTTCTGCTGCCAGATTATAGTGCTGGTGTTGCTGCAAAGAGAGCCAAGTATACGAACATTAAACGTAGACCCCATGCTAACAATGCAAAGTTCCCCCTGCGCTTCTTTGCACGTTTGTCTGTCGAGTATAATGGCAAAGTTTGGCAATTTAATTCACCTGAGGAGGCGGAGAATTGGGCCAAACAAAAATTCGGGGGGCCTTGAAATCCAACTTACAACCACTCTGGTTGGTTTATCTGTATGCAATTTACAGTAGCTCTTTGTAACATTGTTCTCAGGGAGGTCGGTACCCTAACCTTCAGTGGTAATTATTTTCTTCTGCTTATTTATTATTATTATTTTATTTCTCATTCACTTTCAATATGGCCTATTCTGGCATGTTTTGTTGATGCCTTTGTTTATTAATAAATTACTAGTACTAAAACCGTTTATCAATAAGCCTTAATGGAGCTGGGTGAGGCACTCATTTTGAATTTAAGGCCAGGTTACTCGGCTGTGTTTTTTTTTCAGTATCCTCAGTTATTTTCTGTGTAATGGGTTATAGATTGTTGTATATTGCTATTACATATATTATTATTTGGCACAAAAAAAGGTGTGAGTTTGCCAGTTAAGCGGAACGTCTTCAATGCAAAAGTGCTCTTACTTTCACAGAGCCTATGTCAGCGGTCACCTGCTGTCTCTGTCGCACCATGAACAGAGATCTTGGGTATGTGGGGGGCTTTGTATGTGTCTTATTGTCTAATTCATTTTTTTGTTCTTTGTAGATTATTCTATGTGGTTGTTTTTTGTAATTATATGTGTGTTTGTACTATATACTATCTGGTTTTTGGATGCATTTTTGATAACTGATGATGCCATGTTGCCCAAATGTATATCTGTTGGGATGACTTTACAGAACTTTGAATTGAGAAACATTAAATGGCTGACCACAGCAAAGTAGGGGGGGCTTCTAATATTAAATTAATATATTGGAATGTGAAAGCAATGAACAATCCAAATAAGAGGTCTCATGTTTTCTCATTTAAAAAAATTTTAAACCAACATAGCATTCCTACAAGAGACCCATTTACTTATTAAAGACCACTCAAGACTAAAAAACCCTAGGTTTAGCCAGGTCTTCCACTACCACTTCAATTCTAAAGCCAGAGGAGTGCCAATTTTGGTCAGTAAAAGAATACATTTCTCAGCCACCAATGTAATTTCAGATAAAAGCGGGAGGTATTTAATTATATCTGGTTCGATCTGTAACACTCTCGTAGTACTGGTTAATGTGTATGCACCCAACTTTAATTATCCTAATTTTGCAAATAGGCTACTGGGGAGGATACCATTGTCACACACCCATCGATTGATACTGGCGGGAGATTTGAACTGTGTCATCGACCAAAACTTGGACGGCTCTAGTCCTAGACCTGTGCCTCTCTCCAACATGGCAAAGTCTTTTTTAGATTTTATGATACAGAATGGATGTACTGACCCTTGGAGACTTCAGAATCCACTGGCACGTGAGTACGCTTTCTTCTCACACGTTCATCACTCTTTTTCCCGCATTGACGATTTCTTTGTAGACCACTGGGTATTTCCAGATGTTACTTCAGCTGACTACTTGCCCATTGTAATATCGGACCATTGCCCTGTAGCACTTTAAATTACTTTATCGCCAAAATCCTGTACTCCCCCTCGCTGGAGATTTAACTCTCTTCTCTTGTCCAATGATATATTTTGTAACTGTATTACCTCTGCAATTGATAATTTTCTTTATCATAATCAGATTGAGTCAATCTCTCCTTCTCTCCTATGGGAGACGCTTAAGCCTATTTAAGAGGCGTGATTATATCTTATTCCTCACATGTAAATAAAGACCGTAGGGTTAAAATGGACAAACTTTCAACAGAGATTCTTGAGCTGGATCATAAATATGCTCAGACTCCATCCCCTGAATTATATAAACAACGTTTAAATTTGCATTTTGAATTTAATCTGTTATCTACGAATGAGGTGGAATGTTTACGGTTGCACTCGTGCTCCACCTATTACGAACACGGGGACAAGGAAAGCCACTTGCTGGCGCATCAGTTAAATCGACGTGCTGCCTCTTGTTTGATCCCTCAAATCCAATATACTTCAAACTGTATGGTTTATGACCCTGAGGGGATCAGTGACATCTTTAAATCCTTCTACTCTTTACTTTACATGTCTGAGTCTTCTATGAACACAGCTAAAATGATACACTAGACATTCCCACTGTTGCCGTGGAGGTTTCTGTTGACCTTGACTCTCGACTAAGGCTTGAGGAGGTGATCGCCTCAATAAAACCTACTCAAAGCAGCAAAGCTCCCGGTCCAGATGGGTTCCCTATTGAGTTTTTAAAAAACTTTATCCACAGCTAGCCCCCCCTACTTTTAGCTATGTAAAATGACTCATTGGATCAAGGGTTTCTCCCCCCAACCTTAATACAGGCTTCTATTACACTTCTTCTTAAAAAGGGTAAAGACCCAACTGCTTGTTCCTCATACAGGCCACTCAGCCTCCTCAATGTTGATTTCAAGGTGCTATCTAAATCACTAGCTACCCATCTGGAGGGGGTCCTTCCATCAGTCATCTCGGAAAAACAGACAGGATTTATCAAGGGTAGACAGGCATTTGTCAATATTCAGACTCTTCTCAATATTATTTACTCCAACAGTTCTCAAGTTCCCCGAGTTTGTGGTTTCACTCGATGTAGAGAAGGCATTTGATAGAATTGAGTGGGAATATTTATTTTCGGTGCTAAAGAAGTTTGGTTTTGGTGACAATCTCTGTGCATAGATTAGGCTTTCATATGCTTCCCCTCAGGCCAGTGTCTGCACTAATGATATTTATTCTGAATACTTTGCTCTGGAACGTGGGACAAGGCAGGGCTGTCCTCTGTCCCCATTGCTCTTTGCCATTTCCATTGAGCCCCTTTCGGCGGCCCTACGGGCCTCACCCACTTCTCAGGGTATCTCCAGGGGGGAATTGAACACAAGCTGTTGTTATATCCGGATGACCTATTAATTTATGTCCATAACCCAGCTACCTCTTTACCGAGTATCCTCTCTATCTTGGAAAATTTTAGTTTGTTTTCGGGGTACAAGCTTAACCTACAAAAAAGTTAATGTTTTCCAATTAACTCAGCAGCACTGCAACTTCAACATACAGACTTGCCCTTTCAGCTGAAGCACTCTGGCTTCAAGTACCTTGGAGTGAATGTGACTCGCTCACTGGCAGATTTATTTTCAGCCAATTTCTCCCCAATTTTCACTCAGATGAAGGCAGATTTTCGGAGGTGGGGTAACCTACCTCTATCATTGATAGGGAAGATCAACGCAGTGAAAATTAACAGTCTGCCTAAATTCATGTACCTTTTTAATTCTATACCATTGTTCCTGCCAAAGTCCTTTTTTAAGGCAATCAATCAAGCAATTTCTTCCTTCATCTGGGGTGAAAAGGTGTCCAGGGTCAGTAGATCTCAACTCCAGAGATGTAAATTCAATGGAGGGCTTGCACTACCCAATTTTCTATACTATTACTGGGCGGCCAACCTTCAGAAAATGTTACTCTGGTTACATGCCCCAAACACGTCATGGTGCCATTTAGAAGGTAGGTCATGCCTCTCTTCATCTCTCTCTGCTTTAGTCTGCTCTTCTCTCCCAGTACCTCCTGCTCGTGACAATGCACCATTTGATGCTGCAAAGAATACCACTGTGTCTTTGGCTGCTATGGGCATAAAAGGAGAGAAACTTGTGGTGTGGCCCCCATCCTCCCTTAACCTCAATTCTATTGAGAACCTTTGAAACAAATACTGTTTTCATTGGGTGGGTTGTTCGATGAAATTCAACTTACACCTTAACGGTTGGTGACTCAAATTATACTAACTGTCGTTTGCATCTAATATTAAGGAAAATCAGTGTAAAATATCCTTTGCATAATAATTTGGAATGCAGTGTACACCTCAGACCTGAATAGTTAAGAAAGTAAAAGTGAATATATATGTGCACAATTGATGGCCAACTGTTAGTGTGCAGAATAATTATGCAACTAAATGAAAAATGATGTTTCCCATCTCACTTGTTGATTTCCATCTGTCGAAGTGAGGATAATAAAACAAAACAAATCAAAATTTACAAATAAACATTTCTAAAATTATAAAACAAATCAGTGACCAATATAGCCACCCTTCTTTTCAATAACAATCATAAGCCTTCCATTCATGGAGTTTGTCAGTTTCTTGATCTGCTGAAAATCAACTTTTTATGCAGCAGCAACCACAGCCTCCCAGACACTGTTCAGAGAGGTGTACTGTTTTCCTTCACTGTAAATTGAAGGAACAATTGACATCATTTAAGAAGAGACCACAGGTTCTCAATAGGGTTTAGGTCAGGTGAGGAAGGGGGCTATGTCATCACTCTTTCATCTTTAAGGCCTTTACTGGCTAGCCACACAGTGGAGTACTTCGATATATTCAATGGAGCATTGTCCTGCATAAAAATCCTGGTCTTCTTGAAAGATGCACACTTTTTCCTGTACCACTGCTTGAAGAAGGTGTCTCCTAAAAACTGGCAGTAGGTTTGGGAGGTTGAGTCCATCTTCAACCTGAAAAAGCTCAACTAGCTCATCTTTAATACTACCAGCCCATACCAGTTCCCCACCTTCCCCTTACTGGTGTCTGAGTCGAATTGAATCCTTGCCCGTTACTGATCCAGCTACGGGCCCATCCATCTGGTCCATCAAGTGTCACTCTCATCTCATAAAACCTTAGAAAAATCTGTCTTCAGATATTCTTTGGCATAACATTCAGCACTGTAAAAAAAAACCATTAAATTCTAAAACAGTTTTTGATTAACACAACATTTGATATATTTTCCAATATAGGAAAGCATTTCAAAACAGTTTGGCCAGCTAGTCGTTGTCTTGTAACTGTTGGCCCTGGAAAAAATATAGGGAGCCAGGCAAAAATATCTGTTTAAAGGAAAGGAATATTTAATATATTCATTTTGTATAATCCTTATTTGCTGTAAAAAAACAGTGTTTATCAATTGAGATGAATATTTGGGAAAATTGTTCACTGTTTCTTTAATATGAACGGGATTTTATCAAGGGAGAAAAAAGAGAGAAAAGGACAACACAGCAGTACAACAGACTGAATAAAAAAGCCTGGTAGTTTAAAAAACAAGGTACTGGGTATCCTAACAGGGATGTTTGTTTAGCTCTGTAATTTGGTCAATTTGTTTTTACCTTCGTTCATTAGGCTTAATTTGCGTGCAGAATCTTCACTTCCTGCTTCCAGTCTGTAACGTTTTAGAAAACTAAAAGTCTGTAAGAAGTACCCAAATCTGAGATTCGATTTATATCCCACATGGACGAACCACCCCCTCTTCTTTGCAGCAGATTCGGTTCGGCAGATAAGACGGTTTGAAGCTCTCGAGCATCAATCGACTTTGAAGTGATATTTGCAGGCGAGATCAAAGTGCCTGGCGGGCCATATGTTGCCTGCCCCTGATATAGGATGTTGATCTTCTTAGGCCACACCCAACCTCATTACACAAATAAACAACCTCTGTACCTAAACTTTCCCCTCAAGATTACCTTACCCACCCATAACCTGTGCTCCTATAACCTGTGCTCCTATAACCTGTGCTCCCATAACCTGTGCTCCCATAACCTGTGCTCCCATAACCTGTGCTCCCATAACCTGTGCTCCCATAACCTGTGCTCCCATAACCTGTGCTCCCATAACCAGGGCTCCCATAACCAGGGCTCCCATAACCTTTGCTCCCACAACCTGTGTAATTGCCTTAATTGTGTCAATACACATTAACATTTTTGTGACTAGTCCTGGGGCACGATTTGAGAGTTTAGATCATCATATTGGCTGTGTCCAGTCTATAGACAGATCCAGATTGGCTGCACCACCAGGTATAACACCAGGTATACAGGAACGAGGACAGCCTGGTTGTGGGGGGTGACATTGGCTTTGGACAAGGTTGTCATCAAGCCGTGTAGTTCTGCAGTTTGGTCCAAAAGCTCAGGTCTTTCTAGGTCATCTTCCTAGGATTAAACAGGACACCAGAGATTAGATGGGGCATTCCATAAATCAGCAGTACCTCAGGGTTGAATGCAGATTGATACTCATCATCCAGCCCAACAAATGAAGCCTGTACCATAGTAAACTAGGGCACATCCCAAGGTGTTGTGGAGGTATAATAGCTGGCAGCCCTAAGGCATGTAATATAAAAAAAATATGGTTTAAGGTTTGCTCAGACAGGCAAGCTTAACCTGCCTGCCATAACAGATGTTTTACAGACAATTTTAATTTAAAAAGACTGACAGTCCAAATCACTGTACATGCTGACCCTGCCCCTCTCACAAACACTATACCTCTTCCCATTATTGACCTTAGTAGTTATACCCCATGGTGCATTTGCATGCACTCATCTGCACAGGTTCTTATTAATTGTATGTAATTTGCACAATATCCATTTGCACAGTTAAGCTCAAGGGTTAAATATTCCATTGTTATTGCCATGCCAGTTTATATACCAATTAATCTACCTCTCTAATTCAGACATCTGTTACACTAACTGTACATATACTCCCATCATTTCCTCTGAATATCTGCACTCTGTATTTTTGTTTTTATTTTTAACCTGTGTAATTCATGTGTAACTTGTGTAATTCATGTGGAACTATATGTCATCTTGCACCTTTGCACTTTAATCTTGGCCAGGTCGCCGTTTCAAATGAGAAACTGTGCTCATCATGCCCACCTGGTTAAATAAAGGTTAAATTAAAACGGATCCTTGTCCTCTCCCATGTGCAGGGCTCCAGCATGATGTTTCCTGACTCCTCTGGGCTCTCGGATGACTCCCAGTCAGGGGCCAGCCACATGTGGCCCACCCTGGTTCCCCCACGCTACTCTCCCCCCTACTTTAAACCCGATGAGAAGCCTCCACCCTACAGCCCCTAGGAGAGTGTCCGGGCCCGGAAGAAAGCTGTGGAGGCCACCCGGAACGGTCTCCACTTTGCCCAGCCACATACACAACCCCAGGAATTGAATGGGTGCTAAGCGAGCCTTGGATATTAGTTTGAACACAAGCTTCTGTTGTTTCTGTCCCTCTGTTGAGCGGTTGTGTATGAAGAGTCAAGGGCTTTGTGGAAGGGCATGAATGGTAGCTAATCAAATGTTGAAGGATCGAGAAGTGACTATGGACCAGCTGTGTATAATAAATGTGACAACCCGTCATCGATATCTGTTAACTCTCAGAACTGCAGAAGTTCTAAGCAGATGTGAAGCTCTCCTCTCTGGGAAATGTCATCTCATCTCCTTTCTCTGACTGGCAGAGCTTCTCTTGCTCTATCTCTCATATGTATTATTCATGGCTTGCATGTTTTGTCACATTACAGTTTTGATTGTTTGTTTCAGGACTGATATCCAACTGAGCGTTCTACTCAAATTCATCCTCCATGTGAGCTGATGAAGGTTTGTCTATAGTACATTACTAAAGCTTGAAAACACAAAACCATCTCTAAAGAAGGCAAACAATTAGTAGGTAAACCCTTTGTCATGTGGCCAACATACCATGGCTAAAAGCTGTTTTTAGACATGACGCATAGTGGAGTGCCTGGACAAAGCACTCAGCCCTGTTATACAGGCAATATACCAAAAACTCCCAAAATGCATTATTGCTACTAGAAAGACCATTACAAATCCATTTAGAGCTGTAAAACATGATGTAATCTCATACCCTATCAGCTGTCAGCCAATCAGCATTCAGGATTTGAAGCATCCGGTTTATAAAATATAGATGTCTGCTTTAGTGATGTTATTATTTTCATGTCTCCGTATTGTCAATTAGACAAAACAGTAATTAGCCCATTTAAAGGCATTAGCTGCTTCAACTTCTAGTCATCAATATGATTGCAGACAGTCTGTAGAGTGTTTAATAACCATGGTAATGATATGATGACTGAGTGATGGAGGTGCATCTGTGAAGAATATGAATGTTTCATGTCAAAAGTGGAAATGTGATTTATCCTTATGTTTTGCATTAGCTTTTCAGTACTTGCTTGACACTGGTTTCATGGTATGGGACCGATTTGTCATATTTAGGAGTGATTTAATTATTTTGGTAATGTCATGTTGGACAATGTTAGGATTTGATTTACTCCTGTGCTGCTGTAGATCACAAAGAAATGTACAGGGAGGTCGAGCTTGACTTTTAGTGCATTTCCTTTAGGCATAAAAACATATACCGTACATCATCATCACCACAGTACACAAGACAACAGCTGTAACGGTGCTTGGACTTATGTGAACATAATCTTCTCTATATAAGTGCATTGAAATAAACATTGAAAACTAGTATAGAGTTGACAGTGTTGATCGGCATCTGACATGGTGGTTTGTAGATTGTGACCAGGTATATGTAAGCCTAAATGTGGATTGGGGAAATCTGAAATACAAATCAATGCTAATGGTGTTTATGTATTGTATTTTATAAGTAAATGTGGAATATAATAGGCTTTCAAAATTCACAAACACCATTGTGTGTTGAGAATTTGCACTTTACATCATTTGAAGAATGAACTGGATTGATTGTCCTGCCATTTTAAGTATTTTTATGTGAAATGCATGTACATTTTAAACTTCCATTTAAAACATTACATTTTAAAATTGGGACTCTTAATGCAAAACTCAAAACTGTTAACAAAACCCAAACAAAGCTAGAAATGTAATTTGTATTGAAATACATGTTGCAGAAATTGCTTTTATTATCTTCTGAAAATGAACAGTTTGGTTCAACTGATTTGTTTACTAAAGATTTTGAGAACATATCTGTGAATTAGCAAACATATTCACTATGATATATACAATAATGTAATGTGCTATTACAATAAAAATGATCATGATTTACCTTCCTTCACAATACTTCATGAAAATAGTAATTTGACAAGATGTACTGTCAGTCACTGTGTCCGCATATTCACACAGCAAATGTATACTGGTATCTTTAGTGCGGTGAAACATGGAAAAAAACAAGGTATCAACTAATATACAGCCAAAATACTTTTTGGTGAAAATGTTGGATACAAAATAAAATCCAAACACTGAAGATTTCAGATCCAAATGATATATAAATTATAACTCTTGTAGCTGAAATCTAGGTTGCAGCTCTTTTTTAATAAATTATGGAAAACATGGAACTAAAGCATATGTTTTGGTTTTGAATGCCAGACTATAAAGTTTTTTTCTCATGTTGAATTCTTGTAGCCCGTTTCACACCCATTTCAGACATTCTCCGTCTACAGTGCGGAGCAGTGCGTGTTGCAGTTCATATGCGGTGCGGAAGCATGACAACAAGCCATTGTGCTTTCACACATCACACGTTTGCAGTGCGGAGTGCGCTAATGATCCGAGGTTTCTGTGTTCCACAAATCAGTGGCGTAGGCACGGGTGTGCCAGGGTGTGCTTGTCCCACCCAAAGAAGCAGCTGACACCCAGAAATCAGATGCATAATGCACTTTTTGTTATAACCTTGACAGGGTCAAGAAAAAAAGAAAAAAATCAGTATAGTCCCAAGAGTTGCAAAATGCAATCAGATTAGCCTATGACTTTTTTTCCCCTCAAGAAATACATGATATATATTTTGGGGTTGGGTGAACACAGTAGCTCTGCTGCTGCAGGTGTTCAGTGTAAAATGTAGACATTTTGTATGATCAAAATTACCCATTTTTGAATTTGTGGAACACAGAAACTTCAGATCAGTAGGACACTGCAAACGTGTGATGTGTGAAAGCTCAATGGCGCGTCATGCTTATGCACTGCATACGCACTGCAACACGCACCTCATATGCAATGTACACGGCGTATGTCTGAAACGGGCGTAAGCATTGTCTCGTTGTCGGCAGCTTTGTCTCGTCGTCGATTTTCGACCATCCTGCACTTGAGGCTGTCGACGACGAGACAAGACTAAGGCGGGATGTCCACTGGACATGTCAGATTTTAGCACACGTTACTTTTTACCAAATATAAGTGTCTGCATAGTGCGGACTTGACGCACATTTGCTTCCGCAAGGCAAGACCGTTACTATTGTGTTGTGCTACTCGTTCTATTGGGACGCACAATTTGGATAATTTGAACGTATGAGACACACAGAGCGCACCGCATCGCAAGCCTGCAAGGCAAACACATCCATGTGGATTGCTCCATTGACAATGAATTACTTCCGGCGCAACGCATTCGACGTGTTCAGTGGACATCCCGCCTTATGCTGGATTCAGACCAGGCACGGCAAAAAATCACTGTACGGCATCGTAATGCAGACACACTTGTACACCGCAATCAACATCGTAATCAATCTTCCGCATCTACGAGATGGTGGGCAACATTGCATACAACTGTCCTCCTCCAACCAGGCGAATGGCTGGAGCTTTTTCAGTTTAGTATTGATTGACAATACGAAAACTATTTATTGAGCTGTCAAAGCTTTTCTTGCAATCCCATAAACCCATAGGTAAAAGTGACATATTAGCTCTTCCTCGGTGGTACATCAACTTCCGTTTCTGGTTCCGTACGGCAAAGCACCGCACAAGTTGGATAATTTCAACTCTTGCGACACACCAGCCACACCGCATCCACATTTTGCCGGATACGGTAGATTTCCTGCAGCGGTGCGCATTGCTTCCTATTGAAATGAATGGACTTCCGCCGCAATGCAACCAGTTTGCCGTGCCTGGTGTGAATCCAGCTTTATGCCCTAGTTGACCAATTGCAGCAGTGCATCACATATGCTTAAACTTTTACGTAGCCACGCAAGAAGAATTCGGCATGCATTCTCTCTGCTTTGCAATTAATCAACCCCCTTCTCCAAGCTCCAATAGGTGTGTAGGTGTGTCTAAGGCATGCATATTGAAGCATCCGAACGGATGCATCACTCAAATTGCACCACAACTGCATCTGCAAAGCAAGTGATGCAGCCAAATTTAGCGTTGTATTGAAAATGAATGTACACTGCTCAAAAGAATAAAGGGAACACTAAGATAACACATCCGAGATCTGAATGAATGAACTAATCGTATGAAGTACTTTCGTCTTTACATAGTTGAATGTGCTGACAACAAAAACACAAAATTATTATTGGAAATCCAATTTTTCAACCCATGGATGTCTGGACATGGTCACACTCAAAATCAAAGTGGAAAACCACACTACAGGCTGATCCAACTGTGATGTAATGTTCTTAAAACAAGTCAAAATGAGGCTCAGTAGTGTGTGTGGCCTCCACGTGCCCGTATGACCTCCCTACAATGCCCGGGCATGCTCCAGATGAGATGGCGGATGGCCTCCTGAGGGATGTCCTCCCAGACCTGGACTTAAGCATCCGCCAACTCTTGGACAGTCTGTGGTGCAACGTGGCATTGGTGGATGAAGCGAGAGATGTGCTCAATCGGATTCAGGTCTGGGGAACGGGCGGGCCAGTCCATAGCATCAAATGCCTTCCTCTTGCAGGAACTGCTGACACACTCCAGCCACATGAGGTCTAGCATTGTCTTGCAACCCACACTATGCTGACAGACACAGCAAACCTTATTGCCATCCTGGATGAGCTGCACTACCTGAGCCACTTGTGTGGGTTGTAGACTCCGTCTCATGCTACCACTAGAGTGAAAGCCCCGCCATCATTCAAAAGTGACCAAAACATCAGCCAGGAAGCATAGGAACTGAGAAGTGGTCTGTGGTCACCACCTGCAGAACTACTACTTTATTGGAGGTGTCTTGCTAATTGCCTATAATTTCTACCTGTTGTCTGTTCCATTTGCACAACAGTATGTGAAATTGATTGTCAATCAGTGTTGCTTCCTGAGTGGACAGTGTGATTTCACAGAGGTGTGATTGTCTTGGAGTTACATTGTGTTGTTTAAGTGTTCCCTTTATTTTTGAGCAATGTATTTCTGCCGTACCAAACTGCACTGCCGCAATTGGTCTGACCAGGGCGTTATACAGGATTCAACATGAGAAGAAAAACTTGTTATAGTCTGGTATTCAATACCAAAACGTGCTTTAATTCCATGTTTGCTCACAAAAGAAAGTTAAACACTAGTTTTATTGATGCAAAACTGTCCGATTCTTATTACAAGTTGGTACACATATGGCAGGATTACATATTCACCAGCTACATAACTGGGAATGAACCTGTATACCAGGGGTAGGCAACTCCAGTCCTGGAGGGCCGAAACACTTCAGATGTTTTATTTTACCTACTAGTTAATTGCAATCACCTGCTTTCCCAGGTATAAACCAGTCCCTTATTAGAAAGAGAAACCAAAAATCAGAAGTGTTTTGGCCCTCCAGGACCGGAGTTGCCTACCACTGCTGTATACTGTCATTCGGTCTATGAATTAAACTCACAGGTGCCCGACCTGCACAAGGAGGCGCACGAGAATGACATGAAAATTTTACATTTCCATATATACTTTTGGGAGAACAAGTATTTGATACACTGCTGATTTTGCAGGTTCTCCTCCTCACAAAGCATGTAGAGGTCTGTAATTATTATCATAGGTAAACAAAAATCCAGAAAATCACATTATATGATTTTTAAATAATGAATTATGATACATCAGAAAAGCAAAACTCAATATTTGGTACAGAAACCTTTGTTTGCAATTACAGAGATAATACGTGTCCTGTAGTTCTTGACCAGGTTTGTACACACTGCAGTAGGGATTTTGGCCCACTCTTCCATACAGATCTTCTCCAGATCCTTCAGGTTTCGGAGCTGTCGCTGGGAAATATGGACTTTCAGCTCCCTCCAAAGATTTTCTATTGGGTTCAGGTCTGGAACCTGGCTAGGCCACTCCAGGACCTTGAGATGTTTCTTACGGAGCCTCTCCTTAGTTGCCCTGGCTGTGTGTTTTGGTTCGATGTCATGCTGGAAGAACCAGCCATGGCCCATCTTCAATTCTCTTACTGAGGGAAGGAGGTTTGTTTGCGAAGATCTCGCGATACAAGGCCCCATCCATCTTCCCCTCAATACGGTGCAGTCATCTTGTCCCCTTTGCAGAAAAGCATCCTCAAAGAATGATGTTTCCACCTCCATGCTTCACGGTTGGGATGGTGTTCTTGGGGTTGTACTCATCCTTATTCCTCCAAACCCGACACGTGGAGTTTACACCATTAAGCTCTACTTTTGTCTCATCAGACCACATGACCTTCTCCCAATTCTACTCTGGATCATCCAGATGGTCATTGGCAAACTTCAGATGGGTCTGGACATGCACTGGCTTGAGCAGGGGGACCTTGCGTGTGCTGCAGTATTTAAATCCATGATGGCGTAATGTGTTACTAATGGTTTTCATTGAGACTGTGGTGCCAGCTCTCTTCAGGTGATTGACCAGGTCCTGCAGTGTAGTTCTGGGCTGATCCCTCACCCTTCTCATGATCATTCATGCCCCACGAGGTGAGATCTTGCATGAAGCCCCAGACCGCGGGAGACCGTCAACTTGAACTTCTTCCATTTTCTAATAATTGCGCAAACAGTTGTTGCTTTTTCACCAAGCTGCTTGCCTATTGTCCTGTAGCCCATCCCAGCCTTGTGCAGGTCTACAATTTTATCCCTGATGACCTTACACAACTTTCTGGTCTTGGCCATTGTGGAGAGATTGGAGTCTGTTTGATTGTGTGGACAGGTGTCTTTTACACATGTAACAAGTTCAAACAGGTGCAGTTAATACAGGTACTGAGTGGAGAACAGGAGGGCTTCTTAAAAAAAACTAACAGGTCTGTGAGAGCTGGAATTCTTACTGGTTGGTAGGTGATCAAATACTTATGTCATGCAATAAAATGCTAACTATTTAAAAATCACACAATGTCATTTTCTGGATTTGTGTTTTAGATTCCGTCTCTCATAGTTGAAGTGTACCTATGATAAAAGTTACAGACCTCTACATGCTTTGTAAGTAGGAAAACCTGCAAATTTGGCAGTGTATCAAATACTTGTTCTCCCCACTGTACCTTGAGCAGTGCTGTACCAGATAAGAAGAGTACAACCAAAATGACTGAAAAATATGTAGATAGTCACAGGTTTTAATAATAAGCCATTCACAAAAAGCATGTATCATGTTTTAAAAACCACTTAAGACTTGTTCCATTCCTTGAAATTAAAAATAATATATATATTTTTAATTATTTTATTAACCTTAGATTAGTATTAAGACCTAATAAATACAATGAAACTTAAACATTTAAAAAATAAAAGGTCTTTAGAACAATTATGTACAAGAGATACACCACTGTTTTTTAGACATAAAAGCCGTAAGTGCCTTTATTGTAGGACATGTTGAAGCTACAATATGTCACGTTGGCGCTCTATGGTCCAACTTCATTCAACTACATAGAAGACCAGGAGAAACACCAGAAAATAATCTGCAACACAATCCTACACAAGGTGCTATTCAATATCAAAAAGAAATTATTTTCAAGTTACATGAATCCTATGATACACTATTTAGGCAATCTGAATTCAGGGAAGGAAGTTGCATCTGACACGCTTGAAAGAGCATTATTTTGAGAGACAGTCAAATATGGCCAGCATATGAAACGAGAGGGAAAACAATAGACCATATTAGGTTAAGTCATGATGAAAATAATTTGAAAGGACTTAAATATTTAGTTAATAAAATTACATCTTAAATTATAGCATAGCAAACCCAAATTAAGTACTACGAAGTGGGATTATTGTTTCCCTGCAACATTGGGCAAAAGTGACATAATCATTAAATAATTACTAACAATGAATAATGAATCAATTGTGCCCATTTTGAATTTTCATTTGTGATGAAAAAAAAACAAAGACAAAACAAAAAAGGATAATACAAATGTAAACCAATACATTTGTTGTAGAAAACATTGGTATTGGTACACTGTGCTGGTATCTGAATTCCTGCACACAAAAAGCACATTTTCCTTATCATTGATACGAATGACATCCATTCTGTATCCTGAGCCAGTCTTTGTTCAAACTACAAAGTCATCTACTACCATTCTGCACAACTGTACATTTAATCTTCTCAAAGGCTAATGTAATTTGCCTCCCAATAAAAAAATATTTTATAAAAAAATGGTTAACCCTAGCTCACAGCACTAACAATAAATAAATGTATGCCTAGATTTACGGACCTTCTGTCAACCCGCATGAGCAAAGAGTACTCACAATTATTTACTGTATAAAAAGGTACATGGAAATACAATGAGACAATACATGAAGAGCTTTAGAAAGAACAAGATTCACCACACTCTGGATGTGCTGGTTAGAATAGGAACCTTCCTACAAAGAAACTAGTTTAAAACAACTGTTGAAACTTTTGAAAAAGACAACGTGAAAGAAACACGGTGCATATCCAGGAAAGGCTTAAAGGTGGGATTAGTCTAATTTTGAGCCATAAGAACAGAACAACTTTCTCTTTCAAGTCACCAGATTACCAACACCAAAAACTGTATAACTTGATATTTAAAAATTAGGTATATACTGTTAATATGGGATAAAGATTTATATAAATTATTCATAATTTAAGGACAAAATCGGGACATGTCCAATAACAAAAACTGCAGAAGCACTTATTTTGTCCTTATTGGAACTTCAGTTAAAATGACCAAATAAGTGCTGTATACTGTAGAAAATCCTGGTCAAAACTGCTTTCAAAGATTTTCAAAATATCAAAAAATACATTTTGAATAGTGATAGTATGCTGTTCACTGAAAGAGAAATTTGTTCCCTTTTCACTGCGCAAAAATCGACACAGTGCACCTAAAAGAAAGGTTCACTATATAGTGTACCGAAGCTGTATTCTTTATCTAAATGCCATAAAAAAGATGTCTGGATGTCTTTTTTAAATATCAATAGGCCTTTCTCACAGCAAACAGTCTATTGTTGAAACTGGATGAACTGATTCACGGTCGGTAGTAATAGCATTGGCAGTGGATGTTGTACGAGTTTATTTCCACCTCTTTAACGTTATTAAACATTTCTATGGGATACGTATTATGGACATCGAATCCATAACAAAAAACAAAGAAGGGCTACAAGTTGAGGTTTACGATTAGTCTCTGTTTACATAACAAGTTATTGATAGTCAATCTGTAGATGCATTACAGATGTTTTATCACATTTTCTACCATAAAAACATGTATCACTATCATTATCAGCTGAATGAAAATATTGCATTTACCAGGAGTTGGGTAGCCATTTTCAGCAGCTGTACCGCACAACTTAGCAGCCTAGTGATGCTCTATGTCTCTGAAAATGACTCCACATTGAGTCCTTGCGCTTCAAAATAGTGTTGTGTCAAAGATCAGAAATTATTCCAACAACACCAGGAATGTGATGTTTTTAAGCGCTTCATTAACATTACAGGTGGAAACTGAAGTCATCAGGTTTGAAATGGTGCCCACACATCAACGTAGACATGCGCTTGATTTTAAACTTTAAAAGTTTAACAGCTTTTACTTATTCCTTTTTTAACATTTGTTTCTGATGGAAATCGTGGAATGACAGGTAGGGATGTTTTTCTTATTTTTTGATACAACACTGAGGCACACTACAGCTACTTTGCCCTTGATCTCCTGCATTATACTTTACCCCACTGTAAACAGTAGGAGCTTATAATCCTAGTACCTCAACAGAAATAAGTTGACCTATGACACCTTCCGGTGCTAGGAATGCAGAAGTGTGAAAAAGGCCTATATTTAGACATCTTTGTCATGGCATTTGGATCAATGCAGCTTCCAGAACCTAAATATAGATTTTCCTTTAAAAATAAAGGCGGGAATTCCCCCTGCTTAAAGGCACAGATCACACAGAGAGCTGAGCCTCCCTGTTCAGTACGTTTCCGGTATAACAAACTCAAACTCTAAAGAGCTCGGGGGAGGTTGGACCGGGTGGCCTCCTGGCCGGTGGATGTGATGGTCTGGTTGAGGTTGTGCCTCGGGCTCCGCGAAGATTTCATCCCAGTTCAACATCTTGCCCTGGGAAGACTGTAAATGACTGCCCAAGTGCCCTCGTTCAGGAATAACATGCTGGACACTCCCGTCTTCTTGGATAATGGGGACCCCTCCGGAGTCGGAATCCTCAGTCTCATACGAATAAGGCTTGAACTGCACAGTTTTGCACGGGAGCAGACGGTACAAGTTGTTGTCGGTGTAGTCTTTCTGTTTCCTGCCAGACGGGTCCTGATTGTGTGCCTGTTTGCAGTGAGTCGACAGCAGCTGGTAGTTGAGGAACATCTCATTGCACAGCAGGCACTGGTACCGTCGTTCACCCGTGTGGTGGATCTCGTGTTTCGTCCGGTACTCGGCCAGGGCGAATACCTTGTCGCAGAAATGGCATGGGTACTTCTTCTCCCAAGAGTGGGTGTTAAAGTGGCGCCGGAGGCTTGTGAGGCATACGTAGGGGCGCTTGCAGACCACACACACAAAGAAGGTCTTCCCGTCCATGATGAGCTCATAGTGGTCTTCCTGCTCCAGTTTGGGCTTCTTCTTGTTTGAGACGGCCTGGGCCAGTTGAGCGGTGTCAAAAGGTTGGAGAGGCGTGGCCATGAGAGACCGCTTTCCCGCTCTACCGTTTCTGGAGACACCCTCCCCGGGGTCGTCTTTCATGGGGACAATGTCGTACGTGTTCTCGCCAATGTTGGCGTACACCTTGCAGCCTGGAGAAAGAGAGTCGATCTCTGAGGCCTTGTCTAGTGTTATTGTCTTTGTCATTGTAGCGGCCGTTTGCGGAATGTTGAGACCTGCCTCGTTGATGAATCCACCGCATAAATTCACATCTGAGAGCTTGATTTTCAAGTCACCTTTTCGAGTTAGTGTGACCTGCTTCTTATGGATCCCCACAATTTCCTGCTTTTCTGAGGGCCGCGGAGTGCTATTAGGTTTACGGGTATAAGTGAGAATTTTAGCTGGCGTGGTGGGTTGCGCGTTGCAAGATGACACTCCAGTGTGTGGAGACTGAATATTGGAGCTGGTTTTGGGGGAAACCGAGGCGCCTCTCTGAGGACTTGGGGCTTGCTGAGTCTGAGAAGAACTCTTTAGGTGCAAGGCTGTTTTGACCGTTTCCCGCGGGGCTGCTTTGACCACTTTCTCTTGGTCCTTTGTCAAAGGGGGTCTGGTATCAACCAGTCGCTCTGTCGAAGTGTCTTCCTCTGTATCGGGTCCATCCAAATCGATGATTTCGGATGGTTTGCATTTGTCGACAGCATCCGTTTTGGATACAAACATAATGTCGTCATCGTCTGAGTCCTTCTCCTTGTCTGCATCTTTTTCACACTGATTGAACTCCTCTGCAGACAATGAAAATGACTCTGTGATAATGGGCATCATCATTATGGGTTCTGTACTGCTTTTCTCTATTGAGCTAACATCATTGTTTTCCATGTCTTTGGACAGACCAGGTAGGCCCTTGACTTGAGAGAGCGGTGCACCTAGATTTGCAATAAACTTCACCCCCAATGTCTTCCCGACATGGATGAGCTCCTCGAGCATGTCGGAGCGAACGCGGACAATCTTGGAACTGTAAATGTAATTGAGAATTTCCTCAAAGATTTCTGCTTTGATGAAATTTAATTCCACCACATGTCCAGCCACAGATAAAAGTTGGTGGAAATAAGTACTCGATGCTGACAATATGTTTTTGTGCGCTTGGAATTTACGATCCTGTATAACAATGGTGACATCACAGAACAATCCATTATTTCGATGTTGATTCAACGACTTCAGCAACGTCCCTGAATACTGGGTGTCAGTTGCAGAGATAAGCTTTAGGCCCGACATCTCTGTGAAGTGAAGAAAAACAAAATGTAAACAACAGACTCATTCCCAATTCTAATAGATCTATGTATTATTATTATTTTCGTAATTATAGTAATTTTACATTTACTTTACTACAACCAGTAGCTAAATTGCATTTCACATTATCTTATCATGCATATATTTATTGTAACTCATTGTTTTAAAGTAAGATGGGAGTCACTTGTTAATATGCACTTTCACAAGTCACACTAGTGTAATGAGCTGCAAATAAAATATTTGGAAATTTACATTACCAGCTAACTGACTGTATTCTTAATTTAAAATAAAATGTCCGTACAACCAGTGTTGTAGGAGTGAGCAAACATAAATCTGCATTGTTTGTAGCATGCTAGCTAGCCTGATGGCATTCACACAAGGCCGGTATATGCAATTGCGTATGCTAATTACATATTTTAGAAGAGCTATTAGACATATAAACAAGTTTGTGTGACTACGGTAGCCTGACCTAGTATATATGCAATGTATTCTTAAACATATTATGTGCGGAGGGATATTAATTTATTGTAGAGGTATATCTTGGTTAGCTGACTGGCTAGCTAGGTGTTAGCGAAGGGGTACATGTTCGGATGTTCTTCCTGGTTCGCGGCATTACTGTGGCCTTTTGCTAACACAGCTGATCTTGCATTAGCTATGACAAAATTATTGAATGAGGATAAAACACGATGTTTGTACGCTTATCAGATGTTATTTACCTGCAACACCAAAAACCTTATGATCGATATTTTCTTTCCAAACCGATTATCAGAAGACGACTGTAGAGAACAAAACGCCAGTCTCCTTGTTACTGTAGGAGCGACCTGCTAGTAGTACTGCTGGTCCACGCATTGCCAACAGGAGTCGCCACAACTCTAACAAGTGCTGTGTGTATGTGTTAAAAGCAGCAATTCAAATGTTTAAACCTAGATGACTAACGTCATTATTTAATTATAAATTGAAAAATTATTAATGTACCTCAATGAAATTTGCTAGAGCATCTGATAAAAGTGGCTTCCAGAAACTGATTGGCGGAACTACATTATTATGCTTCATGTTTGAATGGGGACCAATCAAAGTCCCACACCATCATTTCCGGTTCCTCATACTCACTCATAAACAACGCAGTATGTCCGAAACAGCAGCGTAGGATTCCTGTTTACTCGTTATCTCGCTTGGACTATTCGCATTTGCGGACACACTATACGTTAGCTAGTTATGCCTCTGTCTGAGCAAGAACCGAGAAGCCCCAGAAGAAGACGTAGGAGCCGATCTAGGAGTCGATCCAGAAGTCGATCCCGCGACTCCAGTCCAGTCTTTGGTCCAATGCCCAAGGCCCCCAAATATGAAGAAGAGCATAAACCCCCTCGAATGTCTGACAGGGAAAAGGAAATGAGAGAAAGAAATGCAAAAAGGTTTCGTACAGAAAATCCCCGCAGTCGTTCCAGGTCTCGAGAGAGGCACACCAACCACAGCTGGTCAGATCAACGCGGTGAAGGAAGATATGGAGCTGGTGGCAGGAATGATTATTACGAACGAGATGATGCTCAACGACAACGACAAGAAGCCTTTATCTCCAGGTAGGTAGATTTCACCCGCAAAGGTATTTTAATGAACAAGTAAGGTTAATTAATTCCCCAAAAACAAGACGTTTTAACTGAGCACATTATTTGTGTAAAAAAGTTGAAAAAATGGTCAAATTCATAGACTTGTATTAATAACTGGTATAGCATCTATGCAAATGTTGTGTGTGTTTCAAGAGTTTGTTTCAAACATTCAGGGGTTGAAATTATCTTAATTGACCACCTGTCCTTAAACAAGCAATACAGCGCTCTCCCATCATGTTGAAACTAGGGTTGGGCGATGTCTACTAATTTGGCATCGGACGATGTCTACAGTGAAACATCATGATGGACGATGAAATCGGGGGGCGGAGCTATACATTTTATAAACTTAAAAAATATATATTTATACATTAATCTATTAATAAAATTTATATGTATTGCACATTTGATCCCATCCTCTCCTACTCATCCGGGTTTTTCCTTACTTTTCCTCCGTATGGTTAGTCATAGTGAACTAATCCTTAAAAAAAATCCTTAGACTTACAACGTAAATGCAGTTACTAATACTAAAGTGTTTCATTATCCGAAAACTGGGAGCGAATACAAAATTCAGTTTTATTAATTGAAGCATGGTATTCACCCGCCCATTATTATTCTTACGATGAAAGATTTGCTATATGTACAGCAGACTTCGTTTTGACCGTAAAATATAC
>JACXGM010005681.1:0-34463 GCA_016801145.1 Umbra pygmaea
TGGCATCAGCAACCAGGCACCTCAGCTCCACCCACGCTCCACCTCTTTGACCATTTTTGGTTATCCGAGATTGACGTCGAGTGACGCGCTACCAAGATGGCGACGACCGTCTCCGCCCACAATGAGCTTCAAAAACGATTTTCACAAACCAATGGGTGACGTCACAGTCACGCTGTCCATATTTTTTACAGTCTCTGCTATTAACTCAGTCATGTCCTGTAAAACAGAATATCATATTGTGACAATGTGCAGTGGTTTGAGTAGTACTGTACATCCTAATAACATGATTTTGTCATTTGTTTATAAAGAACAACGAGAAAAGAGGCCTACCTCTAGCAGGAGAGCCCCACTTTCAGCATCAAGCAAGGTTTGTTAGAACACTGGCATCGTGCACGCTTGATGTCTTGGAACCTGGAATATAAAATATTTATATTTTTCTGCACTCACACTATACTGGCATTATATTTTATGTTAAAATAACAATTGCCGTTCTGAAAAACCTGGCTGTATCGTCAATAATTGTCGTTATGTTTGGGTACTGCAGACAGCGTCGGTGCGGGGGTATTATTGCGAAATACCAGCAAGATCACATAGTCTCAAACTGTCAGCAGCGTTTTGTGTGCTCGTCACCTTGTGAGTTCATTCTTCCAAGAACAACTAGCAAGAGCATACTCCCCAAGTACACAAGTTCGTTCTTTGCATTCTTGGTTTTGAGAAACAGCCCCTGTCTAATAAGTAAACAGGCTCTGGCTGCCCCCGTGAATACATGTTCTAGAAAGAGTTTTGGTTTGCCAATGTTTAAAAACCACGCCGCAATATTCACATGTTTCTTTACACACAGACAGTTTTAATGGTCATTGTGGTCAGCTAGGCTCGGCGACATAGCAGCTATCGGTTAGCTATCAGCTAGCCATCAGCTGGGTATCAGCTATGTACTTCGCCAATACACGAGCAAATCCAGCTACAGAAGATTAGTGAGTGAAAGTGTTACATTTTTTCATCCTTGGGAAATGAGAAATAGGACAACCCTTCCTTACTATTAGAACAATTTATTATAAGTAAGTAAGGAAGTAAGTAAAATTTATTTGTATAGCACATTTCTCAGATAAAAATCACAAAGTGCTTCACAACAAAAGAAAGAATTCACATCTGCGAGACATTTTTCTCACTAAGGAGCAGGACATGGGTTGTTTTTTAGGTGGCAATACTGTACCATGCACCTTGTGTCCCTGAACACAAGAATAATATAAGTACTCAAATTCAGTTTATTTCCCATGTAGATTTCACAGTACATACAAAACGACAGGCAAATAAAAGTGCCAGTAACCAAAAAAAGTTGCTGCCGACAAAAAAAAAGAACATTGGCGAAAAAGTCCATCTTAACATTATCAGAGAATGCCGGTAGACGGGCTGGTTCCGCTTCAGATGCCATCAAGCAGGATCTCTGGTCGTAATCTGTCCTTCACTGACCAATCAGCATTCATTAGCAGAATGCTAGCATGTTTATGGGCAAAAACTCAACCTGTAAGAAATCGAAAGGACATAAGTACTCGTTCATTCAACTTTCAACCTATAATTCATGTTTTCTTGCAAAAACTACAATCAAATCTGAGATTCCTCAACGACGATCAGTCGAAAGAGAAAAAATGTGCCATTTAGCTCCATAGACTCCCATTCATTTAGCACTCGCCTGCGATCACCCCCAGTGGAGCTCTGGTGGAACTGCAACCAAATTCGGTACAATGGGGTTTAATAGGGAGTGGACAGGCTCTCCGTAGATGGGCTCTGCTTGAGCGTTTCAGAGCCCTTTCCCTGCAGCAGATAGTTACGGCGGTGTTACTTTCCGTTGGTCTATCTGTCTGCCCTGTACTGTAGCCTGAAAAGTCAAACAATGATGAAATGTCCTCAGGTTTCAGTCTGTTGGACTTAACCCTCACCAGTGACACTGTTGTGTTGAAAGTACAGTTCTCGGAATTGTCTGTTGTTAAAAGATGCAGATTTTTGAAAAAAAAAGGATTGTTGTTGGTTTAAAAACAACATAACTTTATGTATTGTTGATAAAAGGCAGAGAAAAGTTAAGACTTTAGTGATGAACGATTAATAATTGTTTTACATTCTGTACTAAATGATGGTCACCCAGGAGTATTAAATACAGATGGTTAAGTTTATTTCAGCTTTGAGTGTTTAATATCTAGTTGTTTTTATGGGAATGTGGATCTTTCAAATCAATTTGAGATGCTCTTTTGATCATGTTTCACATTTTATTGTGTCATGTAGTGTGGGGCGCTGGTCTTGGTCTTGACTCGGTCTCGCCCTCCCTCGGTCTTGGTCTCGGCTTGGTCTCGGCCCCTAAAAGTCTTGGTCTTGTCTAGGTCTCGATACACTCTGGTCTTGGTTTTGTCTTGGTCTCGGGTTAGGTGGTTTTGACCACAACACTGACTGCTACAGTCGTGAACGAGAACCTATAGTGCATTTCAAATAAATAATTATTTTCACTAAACATTCCACATTGTATTTTTAACAATTTTTCTCACGTTCAAATTGATAAATGCCTTGCTTTGAGTAGGAATCGGCGTACGCCCGTCCTAAACCTGTTTCTGGTCGCACGCACATTTTATAAATGAGGGCCATCGTGAGCAGACATGTATAGTTGTCATTGACCCATAGTATCTGACTGCTGTGTATACTTAGGAAGAAATGTGGGTTATCCCTGTGATGCTATGCCCACACAACTATGTAATCATGCAGCTTTTCAAACCCTTCTGGTTTGCAATTAAGTTGTAGAAAGTAAACTCCACAACCAAGGTGCTCAGAGGTTCCTCCCGCTCGCTAATCCACCATCTATCCTAAAGTCTCTTCTCAATTATACTCTGGAAATTCCTATATACACATCAATTTGCAGTAATAAGAAATTATAATGACAGCTCCAGCTGGAAGCAACCATGTGTATTAGCAAAAGATCAACTATGTGTATTAGAAATGGACCGTACAACACTCACACTGTCCTCCCTTCTAGCCAAGACCAAGCATGTGTGTATTGTTCACAGATGTTAACTTGAAGTTTGGATCGGGTAGATTCCCAGTACAGCCAGAAGAGGACTGGCCCCTCTCTAGGTTTCTTCCTAGGTCCAACCTACCATTCAGTTTTTCCTTGCCACTGTGCATCAATTGTTGTTGCTTGCTCTTTGCGGTTTTAGACCAGGAATCTGTCAAAGAACTTTGTAAAGACTGTTGTTGTAAAAAGGGCTTTATAAAATACATTTGATTGATGATTGATTGGACTAAACTAACGCCAACAGTGAAATAACTATGTCCCCGGTCAAACAAACTCTTGATTAATTTGTGATTACAGTACATACTCTGAACATATTTTTCAAACTAGAAGCAGAGAATACTAATGGAAGACATCGCCAGCGCAGTGTAGGATTTGTTTATATGTTTAGGGTGAGAGAGTGCCCATCATCATCATCATCATCATTGAGAAGCTTTGTTGGGTATCCCAAGCCATCCCCTGCTTGCCCATTACCCAGCGTCCTTTGCTGCTGCCATGCTCCACTGGAATGTTCAGACCTCCTTTTTTATAATCACAGCAATCAGAAGGGCTTTGTTCGGTGCCATCAAAAACAATGAAACATGATTAACCAGGGGGCTCTGTCCAAAATAACATGCACACACACGCGCACACACACACAAACAGGCACAAGCACAGATACATTTTAGATTATGCTATCATTGTGGGGACCACTAATTCCTAATCCTAAACCAGCAGTGCTCAACAGGGGGGTCTTGGCACCCAAGGGGGCCTCAGAGAGTTGGCAGGGGTGTCACAAAAAGTAATGATAAAAATAATAGACTACATACTGTAAATTATCCAAATAGCATTTAAATTACAGAGCATTGCACAAATATTCAAATTCTTCCAATTGTCTCATATTTGCTGAATTACATATGATACATTGACATGTAATTCTGTTCGCTATTTTATTTTTAAACAATTATTTACAATTTTTCAATTGCTAGCCTACATCAGTCAATACTGAAACCACCCTTTAAAAACTCTTCATACAGTCTGCACTGCCAACATTCATCTTGACCAAACAGTTAGTCTCACCTCAAAAAACTCAGTCAAACCACTTAATACATGTCTCAAAAGAAGCTTGTTGACCCTAACACTGACAAAAATGTTCAATCGAAATGCACACATTGTCACTGACACACTGACATAAAAAAACACATTACAGCGAGCATTACATAAATGATGATATTATATCTTTGAACTTTGAATGATTTTCACATAACTCAGTATTGCATTATATAATTACAATAACAATTTTACACTTCATTGACATTACAAAAGTAAATGTATATTCAAATGGACATGCAAATGTGAATTTTCTGTTGAAATGCAACACATTGCCACAGAACTAAATGTACGTTATACATACAAATGTGCATCTCTTTTTTCACCTTTTGGTGTACTACAGTATTGTACAGACCTTTCCCAGTAAACTTTCAGCTACTGTTTTAACATTTTAGCATTTGAAAACTTGCTGCAAATAGTATATAGTTCTGCAGGTCGTGGATTCTGAATGAAAATAGAGTTTATGATTTTGGAGAATGTGGTCATTGAATGCGTTTTGTTTGAAAGCATTGAAAAATGATTCACAGTTTGGTCCACACACTTCTGGTTGGCACTCTGAAGAGTTTTGAAAATGTGACTTCAGTTTGGACCAATGCAGGTTAGTAATTGAAAAAAATATTTGTAAAGAAATATAAACAAATATATTCCTTACTTGATTCCACTCCCAGCCATTACTATTTGGTAGAGCCACATTTTGCTGCAAAAACAGCATTAAGTATTTTGGTATATACATATAGTCTTAGATTCAATTCCTGCAACAAAGTACAAAAAGTCTGACAGATATTATGTGGGAAAATGCTCAAATTGACACCTTATGTTTTGTGTTTTTGTGGATTTTAGAGGCATTTTCTCTTTGTAAGCTTCCTAAGGGACACTTCGGGGAACACACTTAGGAACATAAACAACTTTGGTAAGAAGTCTTCTTAGCGCGCTAAGAGTGAGCGTTATTGGGGAACCGGGCCCAAGATTGTAGCCAACGTAACTGCAAATGAAGACATATTTGCAAAAAGAACACTCAAATATGTTCTGGCATGTTATAATACGTAAATAGTACGGTAACCAGAACAAAATCATGTTAAAAACTCATATTCTTGTCGATGTGTTCGTCTGACAAGCTAATATACATTAGATTAGATAGATAGATAGATAGATATCTATAGATAGATGGACTTCATTGTCCACTGGGGAAAGTTGTTTTAATGGTATAAATGTCATCAGCTACGGAATCATGGTGTTTATGTATATGTTCGTTTTATTTTTAAAATGTGTTCCATCGTATGTCTTAACCATTTTGAAAGGTGCAAGAAATTCCATTTGCACAGAATTATTTCCATTTACAATTACAATAATACCGAGATATGTAGCTTATCAAATACAATCAATTGGTTATTAAAAGCCATGCCATCACAATGCATATTGACGCACAATGGCTGATCTTGCGCTGTTAGAAGATGTGGAAAATGGAAGGATTCGGAGGGAACGCATTTTCAGACAGCAAGAAGACTAGCTGGCAAATGAGGACGAGTGTCTTATGAGCCGGTTCCGACTTCCTCGGGTCGTCCTGTTGGATCTCGGGGCTCTTTTGGGCCCAGCGTTACAGAGGAGCACTTGGAGAGAGGAGCACACGCCGTGCCAGTCAGAGGAGCACACGCTGTGCCTTTCCGACTTCAAATCCTTGCAACACTAAGAGTTCTGACGACTGGCACTTTCAAGAGGGAATTTGTTGACAAGTCAGGGATATATTAGCCGGGATATGCCAGACGTGTTAGTAGGAAGAATAGACAAACAAAAATGCACAATTTGCAGCTATGTCCAGTTTCCCAAACGTAATCGGTGCTATTGATGCACTCATGTTGCCATAAGGGCACCGAATGAGAATGAAAATGCTTTCATTATTCGAAAGCATTTTCATTCCACCAATGTCCAAATAATTTGTGATGCAGACATGTTGCTCTAATGTAACCAATTTTTTCCCAGTGTGGCAGACACACTTTTGCGATGAAATGCTAGACGCTTTATGACATCGACTTTGATATGTGACCACTTTTTTTATTTCAGCCATAGTTAGACTTTCTGAGGCTGCGGCATTCACAGCATCTGCAAACTTTTGCCACTCCAGCGCCTTTTCGGCATTAGTAATAGCCACACTGTGCCATTCAAACAACATTTTCCTCCTCTTTTCCACCTCACACTTCTTCTGTGTTTGCCATGATTTCTCAATCAATGAATATTAATTTTGGGGCGTTTCATGGACTATTTATGGCCAACTATGGCCTTGACATGTAACTACAAAAGCTGCGGCACGTATTAGAGTTGTTTGTGATTTATAAAGGGAAAACGGCGTAGGACGTGGGTGCGCACAGTTTTATAAATCTGAATATTTCTTTGCGTACGCACGTCCTATGTTTTGTCCATATACTTCTGACGCAAATCCAAATACAAGTTTTATAAATGAGGCCCCTGAAAGCTAGGAGCAGTTGTGAGTGTTTTGAGAGTTGAATAGAGTAGTTGTATAGTTATATGGTACTATGGTACCTAATGGAGACCTGGCAGGTTGTTTATCTCCTCTGTCTGAGTTGTTGTTTTGATTTCTCCCACATATGTATGATTGCTCCCTTGTGTTAACACCCTTGTGCTATTCTATTAGTGCCCCTATCACTCCCATTCAGAAACCAAAAATACAGAAAATCTTAAAAGTGTTGTTTCCATCCTAATTATGCCTTTGAACAAAAGTTTGACTCAGGTATATTAAACGTGCAATATGTAATTTTTGGCCGCCAGGGGGCTCTCAATAAAAACAATAGCAAAAGATGTACTATGATGACGTCGGGAGGTTGCGTGGGATCATGGGTTTTGTTATCGTCGTCAATGACAACCTTCCAATCTAGCGTCTCCGGCAGAAAAAATGTTCACTGACAAAGTAATATATTGTTAAAAAAATTATAACTTTATTCACGTTATGTTCGGCGGCTCCCTGGAACTTAGAACAACTAGAGCAGTCACAGGTTATATGACGCCATTTACCGGCGACAAAATGAAACGTCCCGTGTCTTCGAATTATATTACAAATTTCTTTGGATTTGAAAGTTAGTGGAAACATTTAGGATAATGTAAGTACACAACTAAGAAATATATATATAATATATGTATAGTGATGTTTGCTTTTAATGCAAAGTAATGTAATGTCTAGCCTTAAGCGTTAGTAACGTCATGCCTACCCTTAATTAAGCATTAACACACGACAGACTGTGCGTTGCCAGGGAATAACCGCACACTTCAGCAGTGTAGAAAGCCATGAGGCTGAAAGCAGGAGGTGTGCGGTTATTCATGGCAAAGCACAGTCTGGAGTGTGTTAATGGGCTTATAAAACGGTTGCCAACATTTTATTTGTGAAAATTAATGTTTTAAGTAGTATTTTTAGCGAAAGAAAATGGTCACAAGGCGTGCGGTTATCGTGAAACATTAACGTATCTCCCACCACTCCTTTTACTGTTGCCATGTTAGTATGCCACAAATCAAGTAGTTCCTATAAAACGATCATTTAGATCGTTTATAACAAGGTCTGAAAACTTATCTACAGTTTCATTTAATTTAAATGGCATTTGTTAGCCAGTTTGCTTTAGTGATGCATTTTTTATGCAATTCAAATGTTTAGGTGATACAGACCTTACTGTCAACATCTATCAGCCTGCTACTGTACTGACAACACTATGGTTAACGCAGTCAAGCCAACATCTGTGCAGTTTTGCATTGCAAGCACATTTCTTTGAATTTTGTTTCTGGACATTTATATACATCCATCAAAAGCCACATTGTGCAATCTTGTCTGGAAACAAAATGTTATGAATACGGGCAGACTTCCATGTATTATGCAGGTGCTGTCATTAACAGGGTATAATTAATAAAACTATTAATTAAGTATTCGTTCCCGGTTATTAGATAGTACTAACACTAAAGTATTTTACTAACTGCTGTACTGCAGTTGCGTTGTAGTCTTAAGTATTTGACCAACTGGTAGCCTATATTTTGTATGAGGTGTCAAGGATTATTACTGTCTGTGCGTAAAAGGGTTATACTACTCTGCGGCTTGAAGTAGATGGTAGTTTCCAAAAATGTATATATAAATGGTCATATCTAAAAATTCAATCCTTTCCAGATTTCTCTCTGCTGACAATTTTAAATTTGGATCTGATGAGTTAAGAGAGAAAAACTGTGAGGGTAATATCTGTTCCATTCCATAGGATATCATCTTTTCCAAAGAACGACATGATGGTGATATGGAGTTTTTTAAACATCATAAATATAAATCTCTTCCAGTGCCCCCTGAATAGATTGGCATAGTTTGGGCAAAATCAGCACCAATGGCCGTAATCATGAAAATTAATTAAGCATGTGAATATAGGTAAATGTGAAAACTAATTTCTACTAGTAAATAAAAGGTTTGCTTATGTTTTTGTTTGCATATGTGGTTTAAACACCTTTCTGTACATTACCTTGGAAAAATTAACTCATTGTGACATCCATTATAAGGTTTGCACAGAACGTTGGTGTTCATCCCTAAATCTTTTATAAACTGTTCACTTGACACAGTTGTGTGCTGTCAAATTGCGGGATTGATTTTAGTCACGTTGCACTTGAACATAATAGCGTTCGTCATCAGAAAAATGCTGTTAATTTAATTTGCACTGTTATTACAAATAATGTAGTAGCACACATAAAATGTAATTAAACACATATAATCCCTCCAGCCCCGGATATATATCACTGGATTTTCTGAACCCCGAATGTCTGGTAACCCGCCCGGTTATTAATATTAGGATAATGTCAACGACAGATGGAGAGAGATCATTCAATTTGCTAACAATGTGTAGGAAAACAATTGTAGGCTATATGCCTCAACAATTTACAGAAAATATAAATAAAACATAGGCAGAACAATAATATCAGGCAACATGTAAGTCTTATTCAAACAACCGTTTTCATAGAGAAGTAGCCTATCTTATTTTCGCCAGTAGAATGGGTAGGCTATCGTAATTCCTCTTTTTTTATAATAAAGATGTCAACATTAGGCTAACGAGCCAGCCACCGGTGCATTGACCGGTATTGAAATGGCAGCCACTAGCTAGCTATCGTTTCGTCACGAAAAAAAACTTTATTACAAAAAAAGATTAGATTACTTAGAACATGTGGCTGGTTAGCATGTCTACATCAGTAACATTCTGTTTGTGGTAAGTGAATGTTAAAATCGTTTTTATTTTTTAGATGGTCTTATTTGGAAGTTGGTGTTGATATTTGAAGCGATAGGAATTGTCCGCCATGTTTTTTATTTTGTTCAGCTCCTCAGGGAGGCGTAGTGATACTTTTTGATTACATACTAAGCACTTCAGTGAAAAGACAACATTCTACAGTGCGGAATGCAATTTTAGCCAATCAAATTACAGATATCACCGGACCCATTTTATAACCGTTAATATTCTCATGCCTAACCTTAACTTTAACATTAAAGATAAACTGAACTGAAAGAATCAATGTTGATAATGTGTTATTTATTAATTAAAAATAATTAAACAAAAAAATGTAATTAAAAAATCCATACATAGCTTTTTTAAGCAACACCTAAAACTGCGTTTGTTAGTATAGAACGCTGCCAATTTCTATGACGTCACTGTTATGGTAGGACCTGAGAAGGTCTACAGTACAGGCAACAGCTGCAGGATTTTACACACGAAAATGAGTCAGTTCAACGGCATATAATACAAAGTTGTGTCTAAAATATGCATTAGATTGTATTTGCATGATGTGCATTGTATTGTAAACAGTAAATTACTAATGGACTAAATAACTACGTATCCAAGCACATTGTGCATTTTAGGAAATAGAGACTGCGTATCGTGTGCATTTAGAGAAAATAGAAAAACATGGTTGATGTACTGTGCGTTTTAGAAAATCGAGGCAGATAAATGGAAAATGTGATTGGACGAATTCATCCAATGGGGTCGCTTGTTAAGTTACCGGCACGGAGGAGTCGTGAGTTTTGCTGTTAACTTTAGGCTAGTTCAGAGTTGGCAGACTTTTTCTTTGTGGTTGTTGATGGATATTGCACAGATGGAAATTGCACAGATACCTCTTACTATGGAACTAGCAGCTATTTCTGCGAGTTGAACTCCCTCTGTATCAACAATCTGCCCTGGGACCGTGAACAGCAGCTAGCTTCAGGGTGAGTAGAGAGGGACATTGGATTCTGATTACAGACCCACGGTGGTTTAGATAGCAGATAGTAAACGCATTATAATCGATCTGTGTTATTGTCAGTCATGCTTAATTTATACAGTCTATAAATAGTCGGAGAGTTCTAGATTGTATAGTTTGAAATGAGTGCTTCTAACGTGTTTAGCTGATAGCCCTTTCCCCTAGGTTGGATCGTTTGGTACTGTATCTAGCTTGGTTTTGTGACTCAATTTCAATTAAGGTCCATTGTCAGTCCCAGTTTTGTTGAACGCTATAAAGCCTACATGTTAGGCATTATTTGTGCGTGTATGTGAATATGTACTGTTCTGTGTATGTGACAACAATGTTACATCCAGCCCTTTGCTTAGTAGACTTGCTAGCATTGCTGGATAACACGTTAACTGTCCTTTGCCTGACTTGAGTGTTTCAGCGCCCTTTCCCTGCGGCAGATAGTGACCGCGGTGTTACTTTCCGTTGGTCTATCTGTCTGCCCTGTACTGTAGCCTGAAAAGTCAAACAATGATGAAATGTCCTCAGGTTTCAGTCTGTTGGACTTAACCCTCACCAGTGACACTGTTGTGTTGAAAAGGAAAGTTCTCTAAATTGTGTGTCATTAAAAGATGCTCGCTACAGACATGAAATTCAGGGGCTGTTGGAGGGCTAGCCAGTTTTAGGGCAGCTAGCCATGAATTGAGGGGCTGGTTTCCTTGTCAAATGTAGCCTGTGGACATTTATTTTAACCCCAGCTGCCTTAGCCCTATACCCTTCATTACTGCAGCCAGGGGCAATACAGTATAAACCCCCATAGGCCTGTTTCCTCAGTCATGTCAGTTAGCCTCAGACTCATTACCTGCTATGGCTGAGTAGCTTACCATACCAGTGACATAGCCGATTGTTGAAATCCAAAATGGCGGCACCCATGTAACAAAAACAACACTTTCAACATACCAGTTTATCCCTTTTAACAAATTTTGCCATTTTAATCATTGTACCAATGAGAAGAAAAAACAATTCTGTTATATCACCTTTACATAAAATTCCAGTTCAGTTCATCTTTCACTGTGAATGTTGCAATATAATTTTGAATGCTATGGAATGTGTGCAATGTTCCTGTGTAGTTAAGGGAATTATAAGAATACCATAAATATACACAATAAATTAATACATTAATAATTGATATATTTCCTTTTCCCTTGGGGCAATGTTCTGAGTTAAACAGATAAATATTGAGCTAAATAAGAGTCGTGGAGAATGATCTTGGTGATCTTAATTGTCTCGTAGATATTTATTATCTATAAATCTCCATGTGTTTGTGTGTTAGCTGAGCAAGTTCAACCAAAGCCTCGCGGGCATGAACTTGGAAGCCGCCGGGTAGCTATCCTGTGCACTCCAAGCCACGCTATATGTGTAATATGTACGGGCAACCTGTCATCGCGGAATACGCCTGAGACAGCCGTGCGAGATCTAAGGTACATTGGCTTGCCCCTACGAGCAGAAATGTCTTCGGAGACTGAACTGAATAATAGGGTCGAAGGATAAGGAATGCCCAAGAGTAGACTGAACTTTACTCCCTTGCCAAATTGTAACACAAATATCCCTTCTTGTGCTCGACTGAATGGCCCCGCTGCGGCGTAACTTTACGTCTCAGTGATTACACGGGAAGCCTGGAAAAGCTTGCTAGCAAAGTGTGTGTGTGTGATTATAGCAGGAAACTAAGAGTAGGCCGAGAATAGGCTAACGATGATTTCCAAATATCTCCACCGGAGATAGTAGGAATAGACTTGAAATGTCGCAAACAAAGCTGGGTTTAAAGCAATAAAATTGAATTCCAATTAAAGGCATAAATACAACTCTTTAACCGTACAATGAAATCACAAGTTACAATACCAAGAATATTTAATATATGTCGTCCTAAAATCATAAACCCCCCCTAAGCAATGACTACCTATATACAGTTTACACACAGCACTATGGCAACAAAACGTATGCCAGGAGAATCAGTTACGATTGACTCCTTGAACTTAGTTGAACATCAACTTTTATCTCTTTCCCGAAAAAGTGCTCCCCCCCCGTTGCATACCAAATGGTGATCACTTCACTTGGCGGTGATAGAACAAACAGGCTTGGCACCCCCACATTACATAATTCAATTATCCACAGTCTCGCTGGCGCTAGCCTTAGTATTAACAAATAGAACAGTGTTATAACATTTAAATATCTTCCAGAGGGGGAAGCTAGCATTTGTCTTCTCCTAGTAACCCCGTGGAGAAACCCGTAACCTGTGCAATAGCATGTGTCTCTACTTGTAATCCTGTGGACAAAACATAAGACCTGTACAACCTTTTACAAGTAATAATACCAAACTCTCTTTATGGGTGGATCAAAACCAAAATCACATATGTACAGGCTTAATTGTGTGACCTACATTGATCTGTTGGGCATCAACCTTGGGCATGTCTGTTGTGCTCCAGTGGGAGGTATGCCCCCTTTCCATGAATCTTAATACATCCCAAGAACTCCTTTGTTAGATGAGGTGTGATGTCTCGTTTTCGTGAGTGTATTTTATAGATTATTGTATTTTTGCCCCTCGTGGCAGTTGTTTGTTTAAACTAGTGTTTTTTAGTTACTAAAACATTTGTTTTTAAATATGCATGTCATGAGTGTAGGTGGTGTAGAGAGAGGGAGACCGACAGACAAGTGGATGATGATGGTACATGCTCATTTATTTATATGCAGTCTGGGAAAACATACACAATATAGTGAGGGCACAAGGATATACCTATATAGCTTACGTGCTATTTCAGTGGCATGAACACTGATAGCTAAAATACACAGGTAAAGAGGACACGCATAACCTTCAAACTTCAGAGACTCGCTTGTCACAACTTACATATAGTCATGTGGCTCCCGGATAGTCTTCCAAAATGAACAGATGAAAAGTACAACGGAAAGAATAACACACTGACAATATATCAATCACCGACACCTCACGCCAGCCTGGCCAGTCTTTAAATAAGGAAACTCGAACAGACTAATAGAACACGGGTGAATGTAATCATCATCATTCAAACTACAAACACAGCCTACCCCAGTCTAACATCTAAGCTAGCAGTTGTCTGGCGAGTATGAGGTGTCACAACCCTTAAAGGGACATTACGAAATGTTGTGACAACCAGGGAACTAAAACACCATGCAAAATGCATAGAATATATTACATAACACAAAAATACATAAACTTAACTAAGATATATAAAGAGTCCATCATCTCAGTTCATGTACGCAAAAAATGTTTTTGTTTTGGAGCAGATCATGTCTGGCAAAAACCCAGAAACTCAAGTCTCACAAAACTGTACAGAAACTCCCCAAATCAAGGTTCTAATTTGTGCATTTCCATACAAATCTGGTAGCTGATTTTTTTTAATGGTTTGCACAAATCATATGTACTAGTTTGCACCCAGTTTCAGATGGATTTTGCTCTATTACTATTTGCAGATTTGCTCCAGATTGTTCAGGTTGTTTTCGATGATGCATGTAGACTGCAATTAGAGAGGACTGATGCAGGACCTGACAAAGGTTCTCTTTCAGCCCCTGCTGACGAGAAGCTCCCCCACAGCATGATGCCACTAACATACTTCTCTATTAGGACGATTTGTCTTGGGGCATGGGCAAATGTTTGCACCATAAACAATGCTATGTCTTTTAGCCAAACATCTTTGTTTGTCTTATTTGACCTGTGTCTACTGACATGTTTTTTGGCAAACTCCATGTGTGCTTTGAGAGCATACTTTTTAACTGCTTCTTTAGGTCAGTTTCATGCAAAGTTATATGATTTGTTTGCATCACTACTCCCAGGCTGTTCTCATGGCAATATGTGGAAACGTTAAGCCTCTTACATATATGAAACATAAAGAAAGTCTGTTTACCTTAACTTAACCCTAACCTTAGCCTCACTTTACCTTAACCTTAACCTCAATAACCTAGAATCTTATGCCTGAATCAAACGTTCCCCAAGTCCATTCAATTGAGAATGGCCATATCGTAAGTTGTTCTGCATAATGCAGAAAAATTTCAATTAGGTACAGTTACCCATGTATCGCCATTAGAACAGGTAGCTACAGCATCCACTAAACCAACCACTGACGTCTGTTTGTGTCAGATTTACAGCATGACCAGTGATACATTAACAGTGAGTTTTTAACTGGAAAATTCATTATGAGGGCTACTTTAACAGTTCACAAGTGGAGGGCAATCATAAGGTAATTGAGAACTTATTAGGGCAAATATATTCATTTGTGTAAACTGGGAGCTTCAGTAATGAAGGGTTTGAGTACTTATTCAAGCAACATATTTTATGTCTTCAAAATACTTTCCATTATATAATCCATGCCACCTTACAATTTATTTTCCGTTCAAGGGTTTTCAAATGCAATCTCAAACAATATATTATCATTATATATTTCTGTAATATAAGGGAATTGGTCATGATTCTGCATACATTTCAAGTCACTGTATATAAAAGGACAGCAAAATCGAACAATGTAAATGATACTTTTATAAATTCTTAGTTTGAATTGTGAGGAAACATCTACCAGTAAGAACCTCACACAACCGTTCGTTTTTACAACATGACATTTTTGCTCTTAGAAAAAAGAATAGATTCGTTGAATCAATGGACAGCCTTGAAAAACCCTTAATAAAAAAAAATTCACCCCTTAATTGCACATTATGCCCAGAAGCCAGCTGCAGACCTCACACAGAGTGAGGAATTTTTAAAAGTCTGTAAAAAAAATATATAGCACAGCAGGTTCAGGAAACCATCATAGTCAGTCATCATCAACTGATGGCAACACACCTATCAACAATGTAGTCACATGGTTATTACGCTGCATATTTAAGACATCAGTGTGCTCATGTGCTTAAGCTTGTTTTTGTTTCATAGCACCATCTTTTCAGTTCTGGCCCCGGCTTGGTTGTTGGATTTTTGTTGTGCGAGAAGATGTAGGTTTGTTTTTTTCTTGTTGGTTTGTCAATTCTCCTATTGTGGTAGGAGATGGTTGACGGGCCCGGGCAAGTGCATTGTGCAACCCTTTTTGCTGCTTCTCTTCTGGCTGGATGGCTCAGAGAACTGGAGTTTACGTCAGTAGTCCTTCCTACAATGGTTCAGGCAGTTTCGTAGCTGGAGTTGCCTGGTTTTCTGAATTGTGGCCGGGTTTTTCTGCTGGTTTTGTTGAGGTGTGCTACCCAGCTATAGGGACCTTGTTTCAGGTAATGTATTGTCCATTTGTTGTTTTAAACACTCATACCGTATTTCCTCAAATAAAGACCGGGGCCTTTATTTATCTCCACTGCAGAAGGCAACCATCTTTTATTTGAAGCAGGCTTTTGTTAGAGGCAGGCCTTTATTTATGATTCCCTCTGTTTGATAAGTATAATTGGCTATATTTTAATGTCAATCCTTGTTACAGTTTGGCTTTTATTGCTGCATTACGTTGTTAACGCAATCTCAACACTTCTTGTAACCGTTCCAATACGTAGTTGAAAAAAGTTGTGGAAGATTCAATCGCTTGCACTGAATGGGAGCCTTGTTATTTCCAATGTAGTTATTGCCGTCTACATGTAAGTTAATACAAACAACACCAAGCTGAGTAAAACATACAGCCGCATTGACTGAAATACCAGAAGGGCAATTATACTTAGCGATACTATTTCCTGCTCCCGCGAGCTGTCATTCCATAAATGTTCCATACAACCTAAGTTTCGAATACCCTGAGTTAGCGTTTCAACCTGGTAGTGCGTAGCGTCACTTGTGCTAAATTAGGTTTGGAACAAAAACCTACAGAATGCAGCTCGCAGGAGCAGTGAATATCGCTGCTTTAGATAAGTACCATAATCCGAAAATAGCATGAATATATTGTTGAACCTATTAAAGTGATAGAAATGTACATTACGCCTAACTGTAATGCACATTATATGAAAGGCACCTAGGAGATTATCCACACGTAATTTTCCCCCAGGCTTTATTTGTCCGTGTTGAACACGCCCCCCGGCTTCTTTCAGAGGCCCGGCGTTTATTTGATTACCGGTTTTTATTTGAGGAATTATGGTATGTTACATATACTTTGCATGTCACATCATATTTCTTACAGTCTTTCACTTGCAATAAGTGACGTGGGTATCTGTGTTGCCATTGGTTGAATGTATGTCTTGTTGTTATACGTGTTTATGGTATCTTTCTGGCAACTATTACCAAGTAGCTTCTTCTGGGTCTCAAAATGTCACCCTAAAATCTGCGATTGTTTTCGAGACTTGCATCTTACAACTGAATTGTTCAAGTTGAATGACACTTTGGCACTGTGTTCCTTTTTCCCTGTGCATATTTGTAAACGTTTGTTTTATAACTTGAACAATAAAATAGGGAAATTCAATTTCTATGCCAAATATTACTATAGTACTATATTATATCTGACTTTATATCATTACAAATTTCCCTGAAGACTTTTGCCTGATAAACGTTTAGTCAGCAATTGGTATAATAGCAAGTAATTCAGTTATCAACAAGGCTAGTTTAGAAAGGATGGTTTTCACCATAGTCCTTGATAATCTAACATCCTAATAATGTAACACAAGTCTATTATTACATTCAATGCTAATACATTATGATGTAAAGGAAAACAATGTATTGTCAATATACAACATTATTCATAATATGTTTGTAATATTTAGCTGACTGGTAAGCTAACAAATGGATTGTTTGACTTTCGCCAACCTACAATTAACTTATGGCTGCTTGACATGTTAGCATGTAGAGACAACCTGCGTGGCTTATTCCTGTCAATGACAACTCAACTCCATGCTGAAATGATTGACTACTGAGTTCAGTAGTGCAGAAGCTCTTGATATGTCTCTCTGCTACACATAGACCAAGTCTTTATTTCTAGCAGTGAAACCACGGTGCACATGAACTAGTTCCAAGCATAGACAGTATATAAAATGGCGACGCCAGACATTTTAACGTAGACTGAGTAAAGTCAATTTGAAGCATTTTTCTGGTGGTAGCCGAGGGTACTGCGCAGCCTCAAGCTGAGCGTGACAATGTAGATGTGAAGTGAGCATCCTGTCTGAAAGTTGTAATTCTTCTCGTAGCTGTGCCAAGAGAAATCTGAATCATTCCACATCTTACTTTAAATGAATTCACTTTTCACATACCGAAGTATTTCCAATCCATCAAAAAGTTGCAGAAATATTTTGTTCCCGATGCTTTTTTTGGACTCTCTATGGGCTTCTCCCTTGACTGTATGCCTCCACCTCCACCCGGCTTCTCCTGGACTATATTGTAATTTCTCTACTGTGCGACAGAAAGTTGCATGGTTATGACACTATCGTTAGCCTATTTTTACAAAAACGGCTGCTACGGGACCATAACGAGAGATACAAGGTAATGGAGCCAGTCTGTGGAACACTAACGGAAGGTGATGGCTTGTTAGCCTCAGAATCTCCCCATATGAGCTTCAATTTCCAGGTGCTGGCTTACCTCCTTGGTTCTAATGTGGCGCTGTACATTTTCAGTTTATGGAATATTTATGCGTATACCTCCCGACCTTCACACATCTGCGCTAAAGTGTGAATACAAGTAAATGTTGTGTGCTAATTGATATATAACGTACACTTTCACTGAACTGATGGAATACTTATCTGTAGGGAATAAAAATTATGTGTATGAGTAGAAAAGTTAAAAAACAATCGATGTGATTGTTGAAAAAAATGAGTTAATAATAATGCTTATACTTTATTATACCCGCGATGACACTGCTTTCAATGGGTGGGGTTTCACATTGATTGGTTATAAATTAAATGCATGGCCAAAACGATTGGATAACGACTTCACAGAGATATAGTGAATCATGTGTTTGCCCATTTCCTTCAACACAAATCATTTTCATAATTTTGTAACGAAAGTAACAAAAGTGTTTTGGAAAATGTAGTGGTGTAAAAGTCCAGATTTTGCAGACAGGTACATTATCAAGTAAAGTAATAAAAAAATATTTATTAATATCTTAGTTAACAACAACATCCTTATTAAATGATAATTAAGTACCTTAGTTAAGGGTTATTAACTGTTAGTGTCATGCCATTTGAAAAACAAACATATACTTGCTAATTGTTTCAGCAGTTCAGTATGTTTTTTTATCTTTGTTACCATAGTAACATAGTACAAATGCATGTTGGGAAACAGGAAGTAAAAGAAAACTCCCTTACGATAATCAGCTTCAGGAATGCGCAAGCTCAACTAGTTTTTAATTTCTGAGTTGATCGCTTTTCTTTCTATCCTTTTGCTAAGGCAACGTCTGTAAGGATTTCTCATCGTGTGACATTAGGTTATTGCTCAATTTTAACATGTAAGATTATTGAGATGGTTAAGAAGCTAATTAGTTGTGCTAGGCTAAATTAGCTTATGGTTATTGCTGCTGAATGTTTTCACTAGCTTGATTATGTTTAGCATATAGGCTACACTGTTATGTTAGCTAAACTGTGCTATTTACACTGACACCGTGTATTTTGAGTTTGACTAATAATATAGACATTTCATTGTACTCTATTGCAGTTTCACAAAATTCCCAGTAAACTTCAAGGAAATAATCAGCTGTGTCCTGGAGTTTCTTGGGAGTGTTTAAGCTGGATGGACCATAGCCCATTACAGTTAGTAAGTGCTTATTACTGCATTAACTAATGTTAATTATTGTACCCTTATTGTAAAGTGTTACCGGTTAAATCCAATTCCAATTCGGCCAGGACCTTGTTGTTCCCTAAAGGCCATTTCACTCGGCTCCGACCGGGAGTCCCATGACTTTCACATCCGATACCTGCAACATTGCCGCCATCTGAGACGCAGTCAGTTGGTAATACGCAACTTTCTCTACCGCTGAAACCTGTAGAGTAACTGGTGCTACTTCGTAATGCACAGTAACATCAAGAACTAAGGCCTTCGTGCACACCATGTCGGGAATACTTAAGCCCCCCTAGGGGCTCCACTCGGAACTCCCTGGTCACCGTTGCATGCCTAGTCCAATGATCTCGTGACCTGGACAACTGATAGATTTGCTGCACCTGAATAGACAGGGTAGTATCAGTGGTATACATTGGGTATGATGGTCTTTTGGGGTTTTGGTATTTGCAGAAAATAATTATTATTCATAACTGCCGTTACATGTTGTGAATAGAATCTTACTATGTTGATGTGGTTGCCCTAAGGTACAGAACCATTTGCCAAAGAATTGATTTGCCTACATTAGTATGTGTTATTTTAATTTCATATTCTTTATGTTTGTCAAGTGTTGTTAATCTCAATGTTGCATTTTCTAGTTAATAGTTTAATAGTTAATAATCCAGGAATGTAAGATGGTTTAACACTTTTGTAATGAACTCTATTAAAACATCCACTTGTAATACCTTTATCAAAATGAAGACAGTTAATATTTCATATCTCATGTTAGGGAGTCCTGAAACGTTTTCTTGAATGTAAGGGGGCTTTGCAGGAAAAAAGGTTGAGAACCATTTGCCGAAAACCTAAACAGTTAAATTGACAAATTACTTTTCCTTCATGTGGAAATGTCCCTACAAGTTAATATCCCTGTGAGGATTTTGCTGGCTTACAAGTAGATGAAAAAATGTACAAACACATACACTCACAATTGTCTGACTTGTGAATGATTATGCGTGCTAGTCAGAACCACACAGAGGTTTATTTAATTAAAACCAGCACATTCAACTGACAGAAGGGGCAGAGCAACATGAGAACACGAAAGTCACTCACAGAGTAAAGCTTCTGTCAACGGGCCATGGTTGAAAATCCAGATCGATGCATTCCCACAACGATCATGGGCCTTGCATATGTGGTGGTGCCTATTGGCTAGCCACCGTCTGAGGGATGCAGTTGGGTACGATTATGCAGCAGTTGTAGGTTGTAAACCTGCAAGATAAGCTGTAGTTTTTGGCCAGTAAATGCATTCCCCTCAAGCACATGGGTGCTATGAGTCCTTCCTCGTTAATCAGGCAGCGATGAAGCTAGACCATGAGCAGAAAATGGATTTAAAATATGTGTTTATGACTATTAAAAGTGGTTATTATACGGGTTCTATTTTTGTAAGACTACAATTACTGGTAATATTTTTACATCATCATCCTGTTAAATAGCCTCAAGTAAGAACGCAAATGGCAGACCAATAAAAATCTTAAAAACGTATGATATGCTACAATTGTATAATTCCAAATAGTTTTAATGATGGTAGTGATGTACTGTAATGGTATGACAAAATCATCCCATCTGCTGCAAACTCAACAATGTAACTATTTGAATACATTCACAAACTGGTTATTTAATCTATAGAAAACCGTCCCAAAAGTCACTTTATTATCAGCCTCTTGGACAAGCTCACACAATTCTAGGCCTGGTGAAATAAGATGAAATAACCTGTTGAGTTAGAGTGGAACCTAATTTAACTGACTCATTTTGGGACACTGCACTGCATGTACTGTTGGTAGGCTGCTATGTGTTTGACATGTTCCAAGTAGACCAGTGATCACTTCCTTCCATGGCTCGTAGTTTCTGTAGTATGTGTTATATTCCTGTGAGGCAGACAAAGGCCTTGCCTGAAAAACCTTCTAACACTCTTCCTCTGGTGGCCATCCGCCCACGCAAGAACCACCAGAGCTACAGATGGACTGCACTCCTCTAAGTCCTGCTATCCCTCCATCCCTGTGAGTGCTTGCCTTGGCCCACGTTTTCTCACGTTAAATTGGACTACTTAAAGTATCCTCTCTATGCAGCCTTGGAGACGGCAGAAAGACGGTGGGCACCACTCTTTGGGGATCACTCACAGGATTGCGCCACAAATGGCAATGAAGTCTCTATTTAGAGCACTACTTTTGACCAGGGCCTGTGCACTAAACAGGGAACAGGGTCCGAATTGGGACAAAGCGCCATACTGTTAAGAGGAAACCACCCGGGACCCTGGGCAAGAGGAGATTGTGTGTGTCTCTGAGCGGACGTCCTATTATATGCTTTTTCGAGAGTGGCACCATCTTGAGCGGGGATGTGCGAGCGAACCAGATGGGGTCCATTCACACCACTTTGAGACACTAAGACTTTGGGTAGGCCCCCCTGCAGACACTTCTTGTTATCTTTTGTCACCAATCAAGTGGCATTTCTTTTCTTTTTTCTTCTCTAGCTTTCATCCTCCTCTCATTTTAAGAAAGTAGCATTTCCATGTTTAGGGCTTGTAGTTGTTGTTCTCCCTGGGTTCTGACTGTAAAATGAAAGAGATTTTTAAGCAGCCCTCCCATGGCGAATGGTAGCGTCACCTGCAGATGGCCAAGCAAGATGGAGGTGACTATTATTTTCACGACTTAGTCGAGAAACAAATAGGTAACGTGTTTAAGGTACTAAACAAACATATGAAAACACCTGAAAGAAGGTTGTGAGGTACCTCGGGGGAAATCAACACTGCAAACGCTAACCAGAGCAATATGCAATGATTTTATGATTGCACGCATTCACATTCACTCACACAGCATGTGTTGTTAGGGTATGTGACCAGTCCATGGTCATTTGATCTGCATGTTATTGTGCATTTGGATTGATGACAGTTGAATACCTAAGGGTGTATGAATATGTAAAATGAGTCCATTGTCAGTGTTGGGGGTGAAAATAGGCTGGCAGCCTGATGGTTCACAACATATTCGAACATGCAACGTTTTCGTTTTGACAGCAGAATAAGAGGAAAAAGAAATTGATTCCATCAGTACACTGTGCTATGTTCTAAATGAGATGAACTCTGTAAAAGGCATCGCTTTTGGCCACGGCCCATTTTTTGTAATGGCAAAGCCCTGTGTCAGCGTAAGCGTGCTCTAAGTTGGATAGTGTGCCATTTTGGCTGCAGTCATTGTCATTTTGTGTTCAGCTTGTGCCACAGTGCTAAATAGAGTTCAAAGAATTAAAGGTAGATTTTGTGACCAGTACAGTTAACCTTTTTCCTAAAGTACAACATCCAACCAACCTCCAATTGTGCCTCCAGGGAGATCGAGGAGGCGCTGTTGGGACACAGTACGTAATGGTGGGGGGTTGGAAGGGAGAAGGTAGAGACCACCCTTCTGTGGATGTTATTTAGTGCAATCTTGGCCCCTATGTTCAATTATTCACCACTCCCTCATCACTCTTATTCTGAATAAGTCATCCCCTAGCAACTGTGAATCGGCATGTCTTCTGCTACAACTGGGAAATAAGTGATAAAGAAAGTCATGTTTGCTTGTGTGAAAGATGGTCGTTAGTGCATGTGTTTAGGTGCACATTTTGGTGCTTTGCATGTATCATGTGTGTGTGTTTTTCTGTTTGGATGTACAGTATTAGTGCAGGTTTGTATATAACATCGGAGTAGTAAATGCAAAAATCTTATGATCTAACTTTGTTACTACAGGTGATGGATCACCAGATAAATAAGACAAAGAATGGCAAATCATTTGATCAGGGTAGGGAATTAAGGTTAGGCTTAGGACTTACAATTGTTCTTAGATATTAATTCTTAAAAGTGATGGTTGTAGAATCATTACAATGGATCTACTTTCTCTTTCAAGTGACCAGCTAAAACAACATTGTAAAACTTAGTAAATGTGATTAAATTCGGACCGACGTGTGCCCATTGACAAACACTGTAGAAAGCACGACTCATCACGTCTTGAATCCAGTTTATGTTTAAATGGCAAAATATGCTTTGCATAGCCTATGAAATCAATGTTCTATCTAAACTGCTTTTTTCAGATTTTTTTATATAATGAGAAATATGCTTTTGGAAGCTTGTCAATTGAAAAAGAAAGTAGTTAGGTTTTCACACCATGAAAATCTACAAAAATTCTACAAATAGCACCTTTAAAATAAAGGGTAAGGTTAGAGAGCGATTTACTAACAAATAAAAATGTTTGCTAAGTCACAACCTTAGAGAAAAAAAGATTGACTAATTCCCAAACAGCAGGGGTATTCCATTCTTACCCAGAATATTCTGGAGACTACTGGTTTGTGATCTTTCATCATTAATTGCACCTCGTGTTCCAGGTATAATTAAGTCTCAAATTACAAGGTTGCAATGAAAAAATGGAACAGAACTGACTTCAAGGTACAGTCATACACCATTCCCAGTCAGAAACCTCAGTCTGTAAATATTATTATATAGATTTGTCTTTAGTGTATACTTAATTCATTTGTGTATGTCACTAATATCTGCATCTATATGTTTTGTTAAATATATGCACATTTCTAAATGTTGTTTTCATGTTTGTGCTTTCCTGTACTGGACCTCAGGAATACAAGCTGTTGCTATAGCATCAATTAACGGGGATGCAAATAAATACACACATAGACTCGTCCTTGCCCCTAGTGGGCGCCTATCAAGTGATATAATTAAAAATGAGTTTTTTCTACCTAGACAACTCTCTAAAATATACTTTAATTGGTGGAGATCTGAGTGAATATGTATATGTGTGTATGTGCTTATATCAAAGATGGGTCACACGAATTGTTTTGCTGGCACCTTGAAAGCATGAAGGCCACTGTAGCATTCTTGTTTTCTAATCAGTGTGAGGAGAAAAAAGCACCTGAGCACTAACTCATGGCTCTCTTTCATGGTGATGCAGCCCTATTTTCCTCAGAATTGCCAACACAAATAGTCCAGAATGCATATTTCAAATGTGAGAAGAATAGGCTCTCAAATAAGTGAGAGTTTCAACCCTGAGCCCTTTCTCTCTCACTGGGACAAAAGACAGAGGATCTGGCAGGCTCTTTGCCTATCAATAATGGATGTGAGCAGAATGGTGTCCACTTATGGTAGGGTGGGTATACTGTGGAGGGAGTATGTGTGTATGTGCATGTTGAGTCTTTGCGTCCGAACTATGACAGTATATACTGTATATGTGTGTGTGTGTCACTGTGCCCAAGAGCAGTTAGATCCTGTGCGAGTGCGTCACTGTGTGGGTAGATGTGTAGAGAAAGAGGGCCTTTGGCCGGCCTTCACCACGTCTGTCTCAATAGCAACAAAGCACACACATGTACAGGTATGCATGGAAAACACACACTCTCCGGCACTAGACTGTGTGGATCTCTCTACCACAGGAAGAGTGTGACAGCAGAGGTTGCAAAGTGAAGGCAATTGTTTTTTTTTCTCTCTAGACGTGATTGTTTTGGCCTTGGTCGACGGCCGAGTGCGTCTCTAATGATGATACTCAGCTACTATTGCCAGAAGGAATAGAAACGTGTTACCTCTTTCACCTCAACAGAAAAAGTGAAGCATGTCAAATCCTTTCAGGTAATCTTTATTGAATCAAAGTGAATGTTGAAAAGGGCAATATAAAAGTGGAGATGGAATATGGTTTTAGATTTGACTAAATAAAAACTGAAAGTATTACAATTTCAAATGTAGTTACACTGAAAGCAAAACCTCAACAACCAAAATATACATTGCTAGAAATATTTTGAAATGTAAAAATAAATGCATGGAATATTAATGCAAAACACTTGTTTTCCATGAATCATATTTAGTGGAATGCAATGCTTTTTTGAAAGGTATCTGAATGGCACCAAACTCTGTAAGTGTGATAAGGACGGCTTGTGCCATGACGGCTTGGATGGGAGACCAAGAGAGACGTGTTCTATAATTTAATCAAATGTAAATACACGTGAGGTAACAAATGGAGGAACTAACGAAAGCAAAGAACTTGGAGCTGCACAACGGATAAATATAAAACTACTATGTTCTAACATGGCACAGACAGTAATTCTCAACCGTAATACATGAAAATATTAAAGCTCTTAGCTCAGTCATCACAGGAAATATAACAAACATTTTGTTTCACTCTCAATGATCCACACCGACCGCCTTCTTGGACCCGCTCTAATTACTAACCCCCAACAGGTGGAAAGGTGATCACCTAATCAATTACGTTCATGCATAATGATCTTCAGAGTAACCTATATACCTAATGTCCGGAAGGTGGTGGGCCACAGTCCCAAACTCAACTCAAATGGTCCATATACAATCACAACAATTAAACACTAAATACATTTACACACAGTTCTTTCAGTCCGCTGAATGACATAACAGTAAGTGTACACGTTTATTTCAAGCCTCTCACAAATAATATATCAAAGCCAGTAGCTAGCTAAAAATGTTGACTAACTTAGAAGCCAACAATGCTGGAATGTACTGGTAATGTTACATTTTGGTGCATCAGCACAACTCAATGTTTGTCATGTACATTTAATCCCAGAACTACTCCACTTTCAAGTAAATTAGTGGTGCTTCAAGAATGTCAATATTAGCGTAGTCTTTATGCTCTGGCAATCATGTTGAATAGTACAGTACTGTGCAAATAAACATAGACGCTTTGAAAAATATTTTTATTAAAAGTTCCTAAATATCAAATAAATACTTTAAAGAGCAGTAATCAGTGAAAAGCTAACAAAATATAAAAGATTGCATAATTTCTCTTGAAACTGTCATGCAGTTTTATAATAATGTCAGCTGGGGCAGGTAAATCGTTACACTCATCATGGAGAATTTGCCACAGGTCTTCTACAGACTTGGCTGTCTCGTTCGCTTCTTCTGTCTGACCAGATAATCCCAAACAGGTTCAATGAAGTTGAGATACCTTACCTTGATATCTTACCTTTCTCTTCTTTACGTTGAAGATAGTCCTTTATGATCTTGGCCATGTTATGTCATCTGAGTTCGAGTTTTGTTTATTTGTCAAATGTACAGGAGATGCAGATGTAATTGCAAGTACAGTTAAAATATTGTGCCATGGCTCAATAGTGCAGTTATAATATTAAAAATTATAAAATAATTAAAATGTAAACAATAACATACAAATTGTGACAGGAGAGTAACAACCTTCAGGATATACAGTCTCTACATTTGAATCCTACTCTGTTGTATAGTATGTTACACCAAGTTACACCAATAACTTAGCAATCAATAGTGTTACTGAATGATAATGTGCAGATCTTTTTTCCACCTTTTTTGTTCACAACTTATTCTCATTTCTAATGTCTAAGGGGCTAAGATAAAGCATACGAGTGCCAAGACAACAAAGTTTCACATTCAGTAAACAAAAAATACAAAACAATATAAAAAATCTACCTAAAACTTATGCAGTTTAAAGATATTTTAACAAGATATTGCTCGTTAAAATTATGTATGTTGTAACTAGCTGATTGTAAAAGTTTCATAATTACGGTTATGAGCAAGAGTTTTCTAATATTTTGGGCCTACATGTAGTTGTACATTTTGTAGCACAGCTAGGTGTTAAAGCAGTACACATGACAATGTACAGTACACTCTGCTGTCTTCCCGGGCCAGAATTAGGAACAAGTTCACATTTTAGGAGTATATACTGTATTGTATTATACTGGTGTAGACTTCAGCTTTACCTCCCACTCCTCCATTTGTTGATTTGAAAGCATACAGTAGGTTCAAAAGCATTGTCAGGAGGGACTTTCCACTTCATCGTCAAATCATTGCAAGAAAGTGTGCATGTAGGTTACATGCTTTTAGGTTGTCCCTCTTACTGCCTATGAGAAGAATAAGTGCCAGTAATAATTTCAGTACACAATATCTAACACAGCTTACAACCTTCATTTCCTACATTTCACTGGAACAGGGGGCTTAGTTACATAACATGGGACACCTAGGCTGAAGGCCAGGGAGATATAACCACAGATGAAAAAAATAAAAGTATTCCTTATCTTTTTGCCATTGAAAATGATGCATTGAATACAATTGTTTTGCTTTGCATTCTATTTCAATTCGTTTGTTCCCACAGTTCAATGTCTATTGTTTTGCACACACTTACCTTCAGGTTTATTTTTTGCTTTCAGTATAATTATTTTTGTTAGCAATACTAAGTATTTTGTTTTCTTTTCATTGATTCAAACGTAATCCCATAAGAGAGAGAACGAGATGGTGAGAATGGGGTAGAGTGGAGAGAGAATCCGAGAGAGAAGAAAGGAGAGAGTGAATGAAGGAAAAAAGAAAGAGCTGGAAAAACAAGAGACCGGGACAGCAAAGGAGAGATGGGTATTGTATTTATAAAGGGGTACATAGCTGGAACGCAGGAGTTGTTTAATAAAGTGTTTTTAAACCAGCCTTTTTCTCTGTCTGGCTGTCTGTACTGGAGAAGAGCCTGAATTTGCATGTAACTACCTTACGAGTGGAATAGCACAGATTACCAGGGGGTGGGCTGGGGGAAAACTACACTAAGGATGGAACTGAGCCCCCGGTGAAAGGAATTTTAAATATATATATATAAATATATATATAAAACTGCCAGCAGACACAAAGCGATAAAAGAACTTGGTTCTGACTTGGGCTGTAGTTTGAGATGAAGGAATACTAGAAGAATGTATCCTCCTACTCTATTGAATGGGTGTCAGTTCTAAGCATACTTGCCATTCAGTCATATCCGAATATTAGACAATAGGAGAGATTGCCGCAAGGATCAGAGAATCATTGAAGTTATTACCATGGAATTCATGCATTGAGCAGCAGGCACGTCCCTGTGGAAACAACATTATAAACCTTTTTAGTAAGAATTATTACTTCTCCCACAAGGTAATATTTTAGGGGCCAAGTACCGAATGGAAATTCAGAGAGGGGTAGAAGAGAAGCACTTCTCCATTTTGTTGTGCTGTATGAAAATCTGTTATGGATTTGTCCCTTTTTTTGTGATTGTTTTGCCTTCTGCAATTGTTTGCCCCGTTGAAATGAATGATTGTTCAATATAGCTGGGGAGTGCATTGTTGGGTAGTGCCCTCAAGCCCCCCACCCAATCCTTCCCACAGACAAAACATCAGAATCCAGACTCATCAAACCACTACTGGTCTCCATCATAATCACATAGAATATGGACATGATATAAATAAGCAAACAAAATATCTCCATGGTCTATATGTGAGCCTGTTCAGGTATAGGTCCGTCCAGTGCGTTACACCTGGGCCAATGGAGGGTCATGGGTACCCAAGAAACCACTTGGCCTCCAGGCAACTCTTCTGAAATGTAATCCCATTTGTGGATCTTTTCACTGTCCAGTGCCTATGCCAGAAACACACTACCCACAAACATGCGCAAACAAGCAGTGATGCATGTGTGCACACGTATGCTAACACACTAACACACACATACACATTTCCCCATAAACTAATCATGTGCAGCATATTGAGTAAGATAAGACTCCATCTTTTGATCAGATGAATTTTAACATCCAGAGGTCGAGAGGGTAATTTCTTCGGTACGGCAGACATCTTGTGTTTGAACTTCCTGTGTCCACTGACACTGCATTCGTTCTGAATGGAATTGGGTTTGTGTGTGTGTTGTTCCTGTTCTTGGCCTGCGCCAAGCCGGCGGCGAACAGTGCCAGGGCTGGATGCTTTGCCAGAGATGTGGGAGATACCTGACGTGGAGCTGGTTCCCCTTAAGGGGCTTGGGGACCTGCCACTGGCATTGCACTTTGAGGATAGTGATTATTATGAGAACACCCGCAAATGTGCATTTATACTGACACACACAACCAAACAACTAAACACAAGCATTGATTGAACAACTTATCATAGACATGCAATAAACACACTGTACACACTTGTAAATACTCACACACAAACACATGGATATACAATACACAAACTGTTTACCTCTTACCCCATCTCTGAAATGCTAGTCATGTTGGGGTGTGGTGAGTAGTAGGTAGGGTGCAGATGTAACCAGTAGGTTGCTGGTTTGAATGATGTGCCAACATGTTTTTGGACCCTTGAACAAGGTATTTATTCCATATTTCTCCAGTATGATCCACAGAATATAAGTCGTTCAACGGTTAAAATTCTAAAATACATGGACAGAGTCTTTCCTCGATGCTACACTATATGGCCAAAATACCAATGGTGGAGAAACCACAATGGTCTGGGCTGTTTGTCAGTAAAGGGTCATCTTAATGCTACAGGCTATATACAAAGACATTTGAGAAAATAGGGTGCTTCTGTTTTCTGTGGCAACAGTTTGGGGAAGGCTGTTTCCTGTTCCAGCATGACTGTGCTGCTCTGCCATACGGGGTTCATAAAGACACAGTTCAATAAGTTTGGTGTGGAGAAACACGAGTGACCTGCACGGAGCCCTGACCGCAACCCCACTGAACACCTTTGGGATTAATTGGAACAACGATTGTGAGCCAGGCCTTCTCATCTAACATCAGTGCCCAACTTCACAAATGCTGATTTGGCTGAATGGGCAACCCCCCCCCCCCCACACACACACACACACACACTTCAACATCTTGGAAAGCATTCCCTGTGGAGTGGTGGCTGTAATAGCTGCAAATGTGGGTGTATGTTGGGGGAGGTGTAATTTGGGGATTTTGGAATTTGATGTCTATTACGCTCATATGGGTGTGATGGTGTCCACATACTTTTGGTCATATAGTGAACTGTAAGTTCTTATTACATGTTGTAATTTGTTAAATTACATATTGACTAGAAGATGCAGTGTCCCAAAGATTTCCTTTGAAGAAACATGTATAATGAAAAAATGTCAAATGGGATGAACGTTTATTAATAAAACAAACTAAACAAAGTTTTGCCTTTGCCACTTCTATGGAAAGTGAAAAATAAAAAAATAAATGATGAAAAAAGTTTTTTGAAACCCAGCAGTGGGCCAAATTCACAGGGTTTAATTGTTATAGCCTAACTGTGCTAGATTGCTATTCTATTTAGTTTAGTCAAAAAACAAACATTTGTTTGGGCTCAATCAGACAAACTTAGTTGAAATTCTAACTGGAAATTACAAATGGAATTCACAAGGAGAAGATAAAACTGCAGGTGTACAAATTAGCAATCTGGAGAAAGCAATAGAACAATCAAATTATAATTACCTCATTACATTACATTGGATATATGGAAACAAATTACTGCAGTAGTAGTCTATATGATTTTATTACAGTGATGATTATCATTATTATTAATATGATTTTATCAGTAATAGTACTGTAACAGGCTATTATGTGGTGGTGTTATTATTATATAGCATGCTTTTACAGAACTGTCTTTCTCTCTGCCTGTCTTCTGGTGGATAGTTCCATTAATGTATCAGAACAGTGCAGCAGTGTGTAGAGGCTTCAGTGCTGAGGGTTACCGTGTGTATCCACCCTGAGCGGTGGATGTGTGGAGCGTGGCGAGGGGCGCTCAGACACAGACACACACCCAGGCCAATAAAATCCTTCCCCTTGATTGCCATTAGCAGGCTTGGCAGCCGTCCTCCCTGCTATCTACTTCAGAGAGCCGGCGGTGCAGTTTTGGGGAGGCAGCCTCCTAATTTGCACATATGGAAATGCTTTTTCTCGCCGAGCCGCCGTCTCTGTTGTGGCCAGATGGAATTAGAGAGCGCTCAGAAGCCGTGAAGGCAAACACATCAAAAAGAGGGGGTAGAGAGAGAGGGAAGGAGGTAGAGAGAGAAGGGGAGTGGAAGAGAGAGAAAGAAAAGGAGAGGGGGAAAAAAACGAAAGGAATGAGAGAACGTGAGATGCTGGAACAGATACGTAAATGAAATAAAATGTGGCTTCGTGAGGTTAAATTAAAGACAATCACTTTCCTGCCTCTCTTTTCCACACCTTGTCTTGGCTGCATTCTTCACAGAGAGATGAACACTGTTTTTTCAAACGAAGAAATACCTGCACTCATACAAAATAACTCGTACACATCTGTGTACAGCTGACGATAAACTGAATACCACAGCAAGCCTGCTATAAACGACTCCCCTTACTGTAGGTCTGAGAAATGATTATCAATACAATTACACTAGGTCTTTAGGTAGATCTTCTGCTATATTCTCTTTTGCTACACTAAAATATGTGTTAGGTACAGAATGTGAAATTAATTTATACAGTGTCCTTTATAGGAAAATACCTAGTGTCCTTCTACAGGGGTTGTACAGTTTTTGCACTTGCCTTACGATTCAGTAACAAGAAATTGGCTCCTGCCCTATGGGCCTTTCTAGCGCTGACTAGGCTGCTAACTTCTCATGTTATATAAATGTGTAAGTGTGATGAATAAAAATGATAATGCCTTCTATTACCTCTCTGGTCATTGTGCCCTCCAGTTGCTGCTGTCTCTAAGGTTTCAGCTAGGCCCCAGAGCCAGGTTATGTCCTTAATCAAATCCTATTCCTTTCATAGCACACTTTCTTTTAAACCAGGCTCCCTTTGTTCAGAAGTAGTGCACTGTATAGTGATGATAGTGTAATTTAGGACACTGTACCTAGGAAGTGATCTGAGCCCAGATCATCAAATTACACTGCAGTAGGCTGTAGCACATTTCATCAGGTACAGGAGGAACTGTTTGTTGGGGAGAAGTGAACCAGACACGCACGTAGATGCCAACAAAGACACATTCCTACACACACACACGCTCCACTGGTGTGTAGAGCAGCGATCAGGACGTCCATCGGGTGTTGGCCACATATCTATGCGCTGCAGGGGAATAACCTAATCTAATCATAATCTAGGAAGCAGGGATTACCACCATCTAAGGCAGAGCAGGGAATTCTGGGATGTAAATGTTAAGGGTGCTAATTACTGTGGATCCTCCCCAGGCTGAGTACATAGATGTCAACCATTTCACCTTGGTAGAGTAGAGCAGAATATGGTTGAACACCCTGCGCCGTCTGGCTGCGTTTATGCGGAAGAATGGAGTTTGAATGGCCTGCGCGTGTAGCTGGCTGTGTGTACAAGGGTTCCCTTAACCTCTGGTGAAGCATTTGACGAGTGAGGGAGAGCTGGCTGTTTGTTTTAAAGAGTTGTAGGAGAACACAAACCCTCTTGTGGTGCTGTTGGGTATAGACACTCTGGATATAATGTGAAATGTAACCACTGAAACAGATCTGCAGATTTTGCCATTCCTGTATCCCTTTGATAACATACCTATAAAGTAAAAATTGTAAATGTTAGAGGGGAATATAGACCCTGTCTCTTACTCTGTAGATTATGTTTTTTATAATGAGCAAAGCCTCTGTGTTCCTCAAAGTAGCATTGATTCTGATTGCAGTTCTTTACTTCAGAAATAACCAATGATTATTTACGTTTCAAAGGTATATCAAAATTTGTTATATCTGAACTTGATAATGACATATGTGCAGTTGCCTACAGCATATACTATTGTATATTCTAATCAATGTGTTTTTATATACTATGTGTACAGAAGTGTTAATGTATATGTGTGCTTATGTTCTTGTCATCATTAATGCATACATCTGTTATAAGATAGCTCTTTATTGCTGGTGTGTGTGCAAGCATTAGAGTCATTCTCAGCCCAAACCCAAAAAAGCCAGTTATTTATCCTAATTAGTTCAGGCCGGGCTTTAGGCATGTGACATGTTTTTTAAATATATTTAAAGTAAAGCATTTAAGTAAAACAATAAATATTATTACAAACTGAAGCTCTCGCCATTTTCATATTTTTTCAGTTCACTCACAGAAATACTAGGATATGTTACCTTACAAAATTCCATTATTATTGTAACATGACACCAGAGCAAGTGTGGTAGTAACATATGGGAGTCAATGAGATGGTTGGGGAAGAGGTAGGCTACAAACCGCACTTACAAAAGGTAAATGTATATTAGTTGCTCACAGAACGGAAAAGGGCAGTCTTACGTTTGGAAAGCATTTGACTTAGTTGTTAAACGCACTGGTGAATCAACCGGGAATATAAAATGCAGAACATGCGGTGCATTTTTATTATATAAGGCAAGACAGGTACGTCTTCTCTACACTGCCATTCATAATTCTTCTCTGCAACGAGTATGCTGCATGTCTTAAAGTAGTTACTATCCTTTTTTTTTAATTAATTGGAGCAAACTATTTTCTGTCCTATAAAATGTGTCAAAATGACCTGATCTTTTTCAGTTAAACAATTAGATATGTGTCATGGAAAAAAAAAATCGAATTTGTTTTCCATGTTGGTCTAGCTTGACTTTGAACCCATCTGTTCATGCAGTAATCTAAGATGTTGTGTTGTACAGGTCCTTCTCAAGAAATTAGCATATTGTGATAAAGTTAATTATTTTCCATAATGTAATGATAAAAATTTAAACTTTCATATATTTTAGATTCATTGCACACCAACTGAAATATTTCAGGTCATTTATTGTTTTAATACTGATGATTTTGGCATACAGCTCATGAAAACCCAAAATTCTCAAAGAATTAGCATATTTCATCTGACCAATAAAAGAAGTGTTTGTAATACAAAAAAAAAAGAAGAAAAAGTCAACCTTCAAATAATTATGTTCAGTTATGCACTCAATACTTGGTCGGGAATCCTTTTGCAGAAATGACTGCTTCAATGCGGCATGGCATGGAGGCAATCAGCCTGTGGCACTGCTGAGGTGTGATGGAGGCCCAGGATGCTTCGATAGCGGCCTTAAGCTCATCAAGAGTGTTGGGTCTTGCGTTTCTCAACTTCCTCTTCACAATATCCCACAGATTCTCTATGGGGTTCAGGTCAGGAGAGTTGGCAGGCCAATTGAGCACAGTAATACCATGGTCAGTAAACCATTTACCAGTGGTTTTGGTACTGTGAGCAGGTGCCAGGTCGTGCTGAAAAAAGAAATCTTCATCTCCATGAAGCTTTTCAGCAGATCGAAGCATGAAATGCTCCAAAATCTCTTGATAGGTAGCTGCATTGACCCTGCCCTTGATAAAACACAGTGGACCAACACCAGCAGCTGACATGGCACCCCAGACCATCACTGACTGTGGGTACTTGACACTCGACTTTAGGCACTTTGGCATTTCCTTCTCCCCAGTCTTCCTCCAGACTCTGGCACCTTGATTTCCAAATGACATGCAAAAATTGTTGTTGTTTTGTTGTGCTGCTTCTGGTTCAAAAGTGGCTTGACCTGGGGAATGCTGCACCTGTAGCCCATTTCCTGCACACGCCTGTGCACGGTGGCTCTGGATGTTTGTACACCAGACTCAGTCCACTGCTTCCGCAGGTCATCCAAGGTCTGGAATC